>JADKXX010009529.1:0-29770 GCA_017310255.1 Butorides virescens | reverse complement strand
GTGGGGTCCCTGCCCGCCCCGTGGGGTCCCTGCCCGCCCCGTGGGGTCCCTGCCTGCTCCATGGGGTCCCTGCCTGCTCCATGGGGTCCCTGCCTGCTCCGTGGGATCCCTGCCTGCCCCGTGGGATCCCTGCCCGCCCAGGATCCCTGCCCTCTGAGCCAGCGTGGGCGACGGCAGCCGGCAGCGAGCCGGTGGGCGACCCTCGGCAGGGGAAGCGACCTGGGGAGAGGAGCCTCAGCCAACGCGCGGTGCTTTCGCAGGGTTGGGTCCATGGTTTTTTTCAAGATCATATTTTCTCATGCCAATGCTTGTGGCTGTCTTTGGGAAGGCCGATGACAGCCGGCAGCGTGGAGGAGGGCGCTGCATAATGGTTCAATGCCATACAGCGACCCCTATAGTTAAGGTTACATGAGAATTTCTATAGGCTAAAAATTTTCCCAAACATTCACCTGCTGAGCTTAAATTTTCCATGCTTGTTGTTTGCCTGAAGGTGAATTGTTTTCAAGCTTGAGAAAAATTCCTTTGGCTGTGTCAGAGTTATGGGAGAAGAGAAAATACTCTCTTCCCACTGGAAAATCTTGAGCTACTCTTTTTTTTTTTTCCCCCCCTTCTTCTGCAGACAGGGCTACAGAAAAAAGTCTGGAGGCTGAATAGCCTTGAAACTTGGCCTGGACCTCGCTTTTCTCCACGCCAAGTACCTCGGTGAGAAGATTGAAGTGAAGGAAAAAAAGGGGTAAGAAAACGGGAGACTGGGCAAAGGGGGCCGGGGGGGGGCGTAGCTCCGGCGGAGCGCGCCCTGCGTTTCCCGCGTTTCTCTCTTTTCTTTCTGCCGGCGCGGTCGTACAGCGTCGCGAGCTCGGCGTCGCAGCGCCAGCGCGGGCGGAGGTGCGGGTTCGGCGCTGGGGCAGGGTGGGCAGGGGGGGCTGGGGTCCGGTGCTCCGGGGGCAGCCCGGGCGCGGGGCCGGGAAGGAGCAGCCCACGCGGGGAAGCCCGGAGGCGCCTGCCCCGTGCCCCCCGCCCCGTGCCCCCCGCCCCGTGCCCCCCGCCCCGCTCGGCAGCGCCGCAGCCTGCTTCTCTAGCATCGTTCCATGCCGTAAGGCGTCGGTAAGAACGACAGAAGCAGCGGTGGGGACCTTCCTCCTGCTCCGGGCCCCGCAGGTAATTGGAGGGAGAACCCTGCGTCTGAGGAGCGCTCTGAAAATTCCCGTTCTGAGGAACTCGGGCGGCTTCTTCTAAAGGTTGTTGCCCGGGGTTTTTTAAGGCAGCCGTCGCAAGCAGGACCTTTGCTGGTGAAGTTGCCCCATCAAATGGTGGATTCTTCCAGTGACCTCTCCTCTGCGGTGCTCGTAAGGCTTGGAGGAAAGGGGCATTTTCCTGGGTAACTGGTCCGTGAACTGGGCCGGGCAGAACGTCGTGCGTTGCCATGCGCACCCGTGTACGCGCTTCCCGCTCGGAAAAATGAAAAGTTTGGGAGCGGAGGCGCCGCTGGGTGCGTGGCCAGCCTGGCTGCGGGCACGCGACCGGGGCGAGCACGCGCGAGGGCGTTAGGAGCACCCGTGTCCGAGGGCTGGGATTGACCCTTCGCTGCCCGGCACACACTTACAGCGCCCAGCGCCCAGCGCCCCCGAGCCCCGGCTGGGCACCACGGGCAAGCATCGACGGCTGCGCTTCCCGACTTCCCAAACGTCACAGCCAGCGCATCGCGCACTGGGATCCCTGCGGGCCCCCGCCTCCGGCTGGCGACGCCTGCCTCCCCCTGCCTCCCCCTGCCTCCCCCTGCCTCCCCCTGCCCTCCCTGCTCCCACAGCCGCAGTGCCCATCCCATGCGGGGGGCTCTGCAGCCGTGCCCATCCCATGCGGGGGGCTCTGCAGCCGTGCCCATCCCGTGCGGGGGGCTCTGCAGCCGTGCCCATCCCATGTGGGGGGCTCTGCAGCCGTGCCCATCCCGTGCTCCGACCCCAGCTGTGAACGGGCTCCTGGGGTCGCCCCGCTCCCCGGGCTGGGATGCTCCTTCCCGCCCGTGCTCCGGCTGATCCCGCTCAAGAGGGGCCAAGCGCTGGGTCCCCAGAGCGACCTCCCCGCCCCGAGGAGGGGGGTGCCCCCGTGCTGCGCTAATCCCACCTCCAGCCATGAGTTTATCGCTCTCCAGAAGACCCCGCTCTGGCATTCCATGCTTTTAATTTATTTAATGCCGCTCTTCCAGCTGCCCCAAGCACCACACAGAGAGTGAAACAATATCTGCGCAGCGCCCCCGTCCCCATCCCGAGCCCTGGCGAGGGAGACAGTGTTGGCATTGTGCTGCGCTGCTCCCCGCCGCCGCGCTCGGGAGCGGCCATCGGGCTCTTGAAGTGGTTTGGGGGGGAACAGAATGCGCTTGTGCTGAAAACAGCGGAGGGATTTTAGTCACTTCTTGAAATGGGGAAAATTGCCTCATTTTTCAGCATTTGGCCTGCGATCCCACACTTCCCTAGCTCTATGTAGGGATTAGTTCATACTTTTTTGGTGTTTTTGGCCCGAAATGAACGCTCCCAGCCAGAGGATAGATAATTCCACTTGTGCCGATCCCCCAGGGCACATGCAGGGCTGCAGAAACAGGAAATAGGAAACGTATTACATACCTTTTCCCCTCAATTTTATTTTCATAATGCATGGAAAATAGCAGAGCGCTGAATTATTTGAAATTTTAGAGTTATTTAATATTTTTTTTTTGAGAAACAATCTCTCTTTTCAGGGAGGCCTCGTGGTGTCAGACCAGCCGTCTGGCCAGCTCCAGCAAGAGCCGGGGTGTGAGGGGGCCGACGGGCTGAGCAGCCCCAGGGCTCTGGTGTGGTGGGGACATTGCTGCTGGCCCCCCTGTCCCTGGTGCCAGGGCTCTGGTGTGGTGGGGACATCGCTGCTGGCCCCCCTGTCCCTGGTGCCAGGGCTCTGGTGTGGCGGGGGCATCGCTGCCGGCCCCCCCGTCCCTGGTGCCAGGGCTCTGGTGTGGTGGGGACATCGCTGCCGGCCCCCCTGTCCCTGGTGCCAACCCGCAGCGCTGCCCGCGGGGCGAGGCGGCCGGCGCTCGTGGCTGCTGCGGGAGGCAGGGGCCGGCGTCAACATGAACCAGTTCCACCACAGCCCTGCCGGTGCAGGAGCTGCTTTTCAGCATCAGCGTTTAACAGCCACGGGTTTTTGGTTGTACTCCAGTGGAGGGGCTGGAAGTGGCTGGAGGGGGACGAGCGGCCACCGCGGGCGTTGCAAAGCCGCCCCGCGCCACGGGAAGGGGAGGAAGACGGCGCTGTCCTGGCAGCAGCCACACACACGCTCACGGTCTTGGGTTTCTCCTCCTTTGAGTGCACCATGGACGCGAGGCAGATCCCGGGCCCTCTGCAGCCTGGCTCAGGAGATCAAGCTCTGCTCTCGGGCGGGCACGGGGCTGAGAGGCCTCAGCACCACCCGGTTGTTCCACCAGATGTGGAGTAATGGACCCAACCCAACGCAACGCAACCCAACGCAACCCAACCCAACCCAATGCAACCCAACCCAACCCAATGCAACCCAACCCAACCCAACGCAACCCAACCCAACGCAACCCAACCCGACCCAACCCACACTCCTGTGGCCATGCGCCCTCAGCACCCGCTGGCGCAGTCCCCCCCGTCCCCCCAGGGAGGTTACCCTGGGACCGTGGCCGGTGGGGAGCGGCTGCGTGGGGACCAGGGAAGCCCGGGGTGCCCACGGAGCTGGCGGGGTGCCGCGAGCGCCCCGGGGTGGTGGTTTGCCTCCACAAAGTCTGACGATGGGTTTTGCTTTTTTGGGGAGGGGAAAGGGAGAAGATTTAATTTCAGTGTTTTATTTCCATTTAACCCCCCCAGCCTAACAGCCTGTCTGCGGGGCGCTGCGGTGCCTGGCAGCGAGGCATCCCGCCGCTCCCGGCGCTCCTGCACGCCTCTCCTGCCCCGAGCAGTCCTGGGTCGTGTGTGCTGCGGCAGAAACGAACCCAGACGGCGCGTGTGGGCTACGTAAAGAGCAAAAAGCTAAAGAAACAAATTAATAAGAACTCATTATCTCAATCTGATGTTTTGGTTTCTAATTTTCCTCTCGGAAAACAGCCTCCCCGATGTGACAATACATCTAATTATGGCTTGGCCTATGGAGGGGTTTAACCGGCATCTGCTGGCCCTTGGACAATTTCTTATTAGCAGTGGGGGAAAGTTGGGATTGAAAAAGCCTCGCGCGCGGCTGGCGTATTCCTGGGTGTCAGAAGCTCCTAAGTGCCTTACGTTTTGCCAATCCATTCTGCATCTCCCTAATTTTCAGGGCTTTCAACACTTTCTGGCGAGCAAAGCCTGTGGATAACCCAAGTAAATGACTTTTTCCATGAATAGAGATTGGCCAGGGAAAGCTGAGCGATAAACAGAATAATCCTTTCTGTGCCTTTCCCAGCTCCAATCTGCTTTGCACACCAAATAAACACTCTCAAGCTGCTTAGAGCAAAATCTCCAACAGGCTGCGGTGCTGGGGCTGTGCAGGGCTTGGCCCCGTCTCAGATGGAGGGACAGGACAGTGGAATAAAGTCCCCAGATTTTTTGGGCATTAGTTTACATACCCCCAAGCACAGTGTGTTTTGGCACTGGGGCTGCATTACAATATAATCCGCCGGCGCTCAAAATAGCCTCGGCCTCAGAAATGGCTTTTTTTGCTCCTTTCTGTGGCTTTTCCCAGCGCCCGGTGTTAGGACGCAGAGCTCCGTGTGGCCAGACCTGGGAAGCACCGGGGTGAGGTGGCCGCGAGTGCTGGGTCCCTCTTTGGCCCCGGCCCTTGGGGTTGGTGGCACCGAGGGGCCAGGGGTCCCCTGCTCCCACCCCCCGCCTGCGGAGCCAGCGCCGGGCGCCCCGGGGACGGCCAAGGGCTCGGCGCCCTCCCTGGTGTGGGGTGTGGAGGCTGGGGCGGCTCGCGCCCCCCCGGGCGGGCTGATGGCTCCGCAGCTCCATCTCCCTCTTTGCCAGCCCTCGGAATTGTCATTTTTTGGGGGGGTGGGGAGGTTGTTGGTTTTTTCCATGTGCATGGAGCGTGAGCACTTTGGGCTGGCGTGGGGAATATCTATGGGGCTCGTGGAGCTGGGCTTACTGCCGGGGTGTCCTCAGGACGTCCTGGGGAATGGTGTGGCACAGTGGCTGGAGAAACCAAAGCAGTTTTGGGTTTGGGCCATCGGACCTTGCCCCGGGAGAGCGCACGGGCGAGGCTCTGCCTCGGCAGCAGCGGTGCGGGGGGACTCTTGTCCGTGTTCCTCGAGCCCAGGGCTTTAATCCTGCGATTTCTGCTTCTGTGCCAGTCCCACAGACCTTTGCGTTTCGGAAGCGCCCAGCGCCCCTGGCTCCTGCGGGAGCGCTCCCTTCATTCCCGTGCTCAGGATGGGAAGGCAGAGCGGTTCTGGCGGGGGAACGGACAGCGTGAGCCCGGCCAGCCCGGGGGCAGGTGCTGGCTGGTGCTGCCCAGTCAAAGGATGATTTTGCAAATAATCAGTGGAATTGCTCAGCCAGCCCCTCGCCAAGGAAATACCCTCTTTAACGCACAGAGCAAACGTGCTGAGGCGCGACTGCTCGGCGTGCACTAAAGCAAGGGAAACCTGTTCCGGAATGTTCTCCGCGAGGCTTTGCTGGAACGGAACCCTCTACACAACCCCTGCCTTTGGCTGGAAGGAAATAATGCCTTTGGTTGTTTTATCTGCCCGCCCCGCACAGCTCCGCGCCGCTGCTGGGGGCTCCTGCTCGGAGGGGACCCCCTATCAGGGTGGCCAGGGTGCAAGGTGGGCGCTGGGGGTCTCTGCCACTGCCAGGGGCTTCTGCTTGGAGGGGACCCCCCAGCGGGGTGGCCGGGGCATGAGAGAGGTGTTGGGGGTCTCTGCCGCTGCCGGGGGCTTCTGCTCAGAGGGGACTCCCTATCAGGGTGGCCAGGGTGCAAGGGGGGTGGCGGGAGTCTCTGCCATTGCCAGGGGCTTCTGCTTGGAAGGGACCCCCCAGCGGGGCGGCCGGGGTGCAAGGCGGGCGTTGGGGGTCTCTGCTGCTGCCGGGGGCTCCTGCTTGGAGGGGACCCCCCAGCGGGGCGGCCGGGGCACGAGGGGGCGGTGGCATTTGGGCAGAGCGATGCTGCGGCGGCGCGGTGGCTGCAGACCTCGAGGCTGAGCCGTCCCGCGGTGCTGCCTGGACGTGCCGGGGTGCCGAGGACCCCAGCCTGGGGCGTGCGGGCGAGGGACGGTGCCGTGCCCCTGCGGATGGGCGCAGCCTTTCTGCTGGGAACGGTTTCCCGCAGTTCCCCAGCACACCCTGGGTGCAGCTGGGCTGAGCCTGCCCCGGGCAGCGCACGCCGGCCCTGCCTGCGGTTGCGCGCCGGCGGGGAGGGGGGCGGCGAGCGTGGGCTCTGCTTCTGCCCAGCCCCGCGGGCCCGGTGCTGCGGGCGGTCCTGACGTTCCCACTTCTGCAAGGAACGGCGTCTTGCTCATTGTGCCCGGAGCCTGCTAATGAGCTGTAAGCGATATGATGTGACCGGGATTGCAGCTCCAGCGTGCGCCCTACTCCCACCCAGCCGTGGCGCTTGGCGCGAGCGCTGCTCGGGGATGGAGGGCGTGGGAGCATCTGCGCCCTGACCAGCCCGGCCCCGCGGCGATTTGTCACTGCGTCCCTTGCTGGTGCTGCAGGGGTTTGAGCGCTTGACGCTTCCACCCTCTAAAATATAGGACAAAAATTCATTTGCAAAAAGACACCCAGCGAACTCCAGTGCCTGAAATTAGAAGTGTAATTTTGCATCGAAGTGCCAGCAACGGGTGAACAACAGGACGTGCACAAATATCAACGGCCACAAGATTAATATTGGGTGAACTTTTGAAATTGGGATGCCAACAGATGCACAGTGAAATTTTCCCACCAAGCCAACAGACGAGGACGACTCTCGCGCCGGTTCCCGGTTCCTGGTGCGTGTTACCAGAGGCAGCTAACCGCGGTGAAAAACACCCAGCAGCAAATCCTCCCACCAGCGAGGCTGCCCTGGCCAAAGCTGCCGCGCTGGTCACAGCGACCGCTCCCGGAGCCAAAACCTACCTGGCCAAAATGTGTCACGGCAGGAGTGATGCTGAGCAGGTACAGGATGGACGCAGGAGCGCGTGGAGGTTAAATAGATGAGCACCCGTAGGTTCCACGCAGCTCATCCGGGGGGGCCGTTTGCTCCCGCGCCCCCCAGACCCGCGTGGCGGTCGGAGAGCCGGCGCCTGGAACGCGCTGCCTGGCTTGCCAAGAGTGCCGGCCCTCTTTGGCGGTGCAGAGATCATTTTACTTATTGAAGCAGTGAATGTTAATGATTATTAATTGGAAAAGGCTCTCCTGGGGCCACGTGTGTGCGGGACTAGCGAGCGCTTTGCAATTGCAGCATGCAGTGAGCTGCTCCGCAGCATTACAATGCGAGCAGCTCTCCCCGGCAGCCCAGCGGTGGTGGCCTCGTTACCGCCCGGCGCCGGCCCTTCCCCGTTACCCTGCCCCGGCACGCGGAGCCGGGGGCCCTTAGCGCTAGGACAGAAAACCCCAATTCAGAGAATTCAGCTGGAGAAATATTTTTTCCAGCTTCTCTCTAAGGCAGTTGCCGGCCAGCGCCGTGTGCCCTGGAGCCACGGGGCAGCTTTGCCTGGGGGTGCTGGGGCTGTGGCAAGTGCCAGGCCAGGGCGGGAGGGGGACATCACCCGGGGGTGCTGCCGGGGACGCTGCTGCGGGACCCCTCGGCGGTCCCAGGGACGAGGACAGAAGCAGTTTCAGCAGGTGATTACAGGATTAACTCGCTTTGGGCAAATGAGCGAAGTTATCAATAGCCCAGAAATTGCCCGCTCGCCACCGGGCGGGTTCGGCCGACACGCGCCGCCTCTGCGCGCAGGTGGAACGTGGCGCGGGGTGACACTGGATGAGATCAGCGGTAGATGGGGGACTTGGGGAAAACTTGTCTTACAAAAGAAACCGCCTCTTCAAGGCAGCCGCTCCTCGCCTGTGAAAGGGAAGGCAAAGCAGGATCGATAAACCAGCGGTGACTTTTAAATTGTGGGGAGAGGTCACGGCCGAGGGGACGATCCCGCCTGCTCGTCATGCAGCGGCGTCTGTGCTCCCGCTGCAAACCGTGCCGCTGCCGCTGCCCTGCCCTTTGATGGAGCGCCCGGGGGGCTCCCAGCCCGCCCGCCGCAAACACAGCCGCTGTTTTCTGGGGAAAGGAGAAAAGTTGAGAGCTGGAGAATGAAATGCCCCGATGAAGGGCACCTGCCGGGTCCCTGGTCCTGCCGTGATGTATTGCAATAACACGTCACGGGAGCAGCGGCATCGGGTGAAGTATGGCTGCCATCCATCACCGCGCCAGCGCCGCGCGCGCCATACATCAGCGACGCTGGGGCTCGCCACGGCAAGCACCGGCACAGGGGGGCGTGTGGGAGAGGGGCTGGGGGTCCGTCGCGGTGCTGTGGGGCTGCGTGATGGCAACGTCCCCGTCCCAGAGCTAGACCCAACGCCGTGTCCCTGCCCGGCGCGAGGGGACTGCCCTGGGGCCAGCCGGCCTCCCCCCCACGCCAGGGCACCCAGTCCTGGCAGAACGGGGGAGCGCCCCTCCGCGGGTGCTGGCGTCCCCTCTCCCGTCGGTCTCCCGAAGGACGCGTGGCCGTGGGTGCCTCATCCCAGGATGGCGGAGGCAGGCGCAGCACGGGGCTGGGTCCCCACCCATCGCGGGAGACCCGGTCCCAGCACAGCCCCCCCGCCGCGGCCTCACCCCGTAGCTCTGGCTGGCAGACGGATGCCAGCGCGGGGATGGTCCCCGGGAGTGACCCACTGCCGGCCATCGGGGCTGCGGGGCTGGGATGGAGGGCTGCTGTGGGCCGCCCCCCCCGGGGCTGTGGGGCTGGGATGGAGGGGTGTTGCTGGCCACCCCCCCCGGGGCTGTGGGGCTGGGATGGAGGGGTGTTGCTGGCCGCCCCCAGAGGCTGGGATGGAGGGGTGCCGCTGGCTGCCCCCCGGGGCTGCGGGGCTGGGATGGAGGGGTGCTGTGGGCCGCCCCCCGGGGCTGCGGGGCTGGGATGGAGGGGTGCCGCTGGCTGCCCCCCAGGGCTGGGATGGAGGGGTGCTGTGGGCCACCCCCAGGGGCTGGGATGGAGGGGTGCCACTGGCCACCCCCTGGGGCTGCAGGGCTGGGATGGAAGGGTGCTGCTGGCCGCCCCCGGGGCTGGGATGGAGGGGTGCTGCTGGCCGCCCCCGGGGCTGCATGGAGGGGTGCTGTGGGTGGCTCCCCGGGGCTGGGATGGAGGGGTGCTGCGGGCTGCCCCCCGGGGCTGTGGGGCTGGGATGGAGGGGTGCTCCCGCAGAGGGTCCGGCGGGGTCCCTGGGGCTCGTGCCGGGGCCGCACAGCCCGGAGCAGGACGGCCGTAGGGGCAGGGGCTGTGCGGGCAGGCGGGACCCCCCCTCGCTCCGCACCCTGCAGCTCCAGGTCCTGCACGAAGCCCCCCACGAGGAGCTGCGGGGGCAGGGGGCTGAGCCGCGTTTCGGCCCTGGCCGGGCACGGCAGCGCCCTCGGCTTTGCAGGCTCCGGCGGGCTGGGAGAAAAGGGGCCTTTGAGAGCTCCGGCAATTTTCCCGGTGAATAGGAGTTGCTGTTCCTGTACCAGGAGTTGCTCACACGCATGCAGTCATGTCCTGTCCGGGGCTTAGGTAATGGGATGGAGGGGCTCCAGCGAGGGACCGACCCCGCGGGCGGCGCTCCCGCCGCCTCGGGCTGGCAGAATGAGCCGGACTTTTCCAGGCCCCGCTGAGATGTTTATTTATAACTCCCACCGTCTGGCAGAAACCTTGCCAATCAAAACACGCCACGGGTTTTCCAGCGGGTTAGGAGCACTCCTCTCAAAGAGGGTTTTTGAGGGGGGCCCAGGATATTTGATAGGAGTTAAGCTGTAAAATTAGTTTCAGAGCAGCGGGTTGTCTCCTTCCCAGCATGCTTGGCTGGCGGCGGCGGGAGCATTAACCCCTCGCGCCCGCCCGTTCCCACCCTGCGCCGGGGGGGACGCCGGTGCCCACCCCGCTCCCGAGGCCGGGGGGCAGCCTGCGCCCGCGCTGGGCTTACGGGGCCGTGGGGACATCGTGGTGGCGATGGCACCTGATGCGTGCCCCCGGCGCGGCCCTGCAGGGCTGTCGTGACCTGCCGCTCTGCACCAAGACGCGGGTAACGCCAGGAGCGGCGCTGGGTGACCGGCCGTGGCCACAGCGGGACGGGCTGAGCCAGCCTTGCCTCCCCGGCTGCCTGGCACCGAGGAGCCCCCCAGCACCAACGCTGCCAGGGAGAAGCTGTGAAGGGGGGGGTGGCAGCGGGGGGAGCACGGCAAACACCATCACCATCGCCATCGCTGGGGGTTGGGTGTCACCAAGAAGCCAACGGCAGCAAGGGGCGGTGGGGGGAGCACGGCAAATGCCATCGCCATTGCTGGGGGTTGGGTGTCACCAAGAAGCCAACAGCAGCAACGGGCGGTGGGGGGAGCCTTTGGTCTCGCCCTTCATCCTCTTCCCTCTGGTCCCTCCCGGGCTTGGTCAGCCCCAGGGGGAATCCCCCTTGCGGCAGGGAAAGGCAGGGCCTGGGGGAAGAGCAAGGGCAGGTTTGGCAGGAGGCACAGCACCCGGCGGCCTCGGCAGGAGGCACAGCACCCGGCGGCCTCGGCACGGCCGCAGCATCGAGCGCCTTTCCCTGGAGCTCAGTGGTGAACCCCACGGTCTCTTTGTTTTCTGCTGAATGGCGGTGAATCACCAGAGACCTGGAACCATTTTAAGGATGAACAAATGACACCTTCTAAGCTCCGTGTTTATCTACTCTTCTGCTACCAGAGCGATCTCGTAGCAGAGCTATCAATGAATTTCATTTACATAATGGCTCACCATATACTTCAATATTTCACACACACTTCATTAGGCAGCACCACCAGCAGTTACACGCTCCCTTCCAGTTCTGGCAAACTTTGCTGTGAAATGCAGCCTCTCCAACTGCTAGCGATGCTTTAAAAAAGAAGGGGGGGGGGGGGGGGAAAAAGGGGGGAGGCCTGCGGGGGGGTGTTCAGCCAGCTTCTCTGCTCCGCTGGCCCAGAGGGGGCTCCCCACCAGGCAGCGGTGCGGTGCGGGGGCACGGGGCTGCCCCGGCCGGGCGGCGGTGGGGAAGGGCATCTACTGTTCCTGGATGAGAAGGAGATGGAGAGGAAATAATTTCTCAGTACGCTGTTTTCAACCTCTGGAAAAACAATCCTGGTTTATTCGTTTATTTATTTATTTATCCCGCAGTACCCGAGGCGCCCCCACACTGTGTGTGCTCCTGCGGTGGGGGGGTTGCCCGGAGCGGGGGGCATGGGGCAGACGCACGCCCGAGCCGGGCCAGGTCGGGGCGTAGCTCCGGTGCTTGGACCCGGGCGGTCGCCCTCGGCAGGTGGATGGAAGGGACTTCGTCCTTTTGGCATCGCCAGCCAGCCCGGCGAGGAACCGACACGTGAGACGCTGCAGAAACCGCGGGTCTGCGAAATGGGGAAGGGGCAGGAGCGGCGCCCGCCAGGGAGAGCCCGGGGCTCGCGCTACCCCTAACGGCACCGGGAGGCGTGGGGGGAGCCCCCTGCCCCGCAGGGTACGTGGTTTGGGGGGGTCGGCGAGCAGCTCTGCGGCCCTCGGGGGCTGTGTCCCGCCAAGTGCCCGCCGCAGAAGGACGCAGCGCGGCGGAGCGTGGGCAGGCAGGGAGCGGGGACCCCCGACCCTGCGCCTGCTGCAGCCAGGCCCCCACCTGCAAACGGGGGGATCCCCGGCAGCCCCCGGCACGCTGAGCGCCGCCTCCCCCCGCGCATGCCTGCCAGCACGTGTGCCACATTTGCAGTAGCGTCTTCCTACATAATTTATAGCAAGGATAACATAAAGGTTATTTTAAAAAATAAACTGACCTTCTTTACATTTATTAAATTTGCTGGAGCATCCCATATGCCCCTCTGCAAACTCCAGTATTGCCCACAGGGGTCTGATCCGCACGTCACATTAGGCAGATGGAATATTTTATTTATTCCACCTAGGCTGTAATAGAGAATTTAAACTATGTTGCAGCAACACGTTTGCGTCCCGGCGAACGGCCCAGGATGCTGCGGAGTGCCCCGACGTGCTCGCGTGCCTCAAATCCACGGGGGTGCTGGGAAGGGGGGGCCCAGCCCAGCCCAGCCCAGCCCCCCCCTGGTGAGCGTTTCTGCAGCAGCACAGAGCGGCTTTAGTGCGGCCAAACACGCACCTATTTCGCTACCAGAGCCCGGGTTTCTTCCTTAAAACCAGGCTTTCGCTTAGAACGAATCTTTGGGGTTCAGCTTACGGATTTTTGCAATAACCCGAATTTCACCGTTTTGAGTGTCCAAAGCCGCTGGAGCGGACGGAACCGACGGAACCGTAAGCGCCGCTCAGTGGTGCTTGGACAGCGTGTTCTGGCCTCTAGTAGCTTGTCGGTGGAGTGTATTAAAGCTTCAGCTGTGCTCTGATAACAATCGTGAAGGATGTATATGTTTGCTTTGTTTTTGGCAAGAAACACCCAAATGATCTGTATTTATTATATAAAATTGATTTTTTTGGCATACGTGCTATTTTTCATGGATTTTGGCCTCGTACCAACACAAACAGGGTGATCTTGAGCAAAGCCATGCATTTTTAAGTCTCTTATTTGGAGAATTTTCAAAAGGATCCAGGGTCGTGCATTTGCCTGTGAGTTCACTCTTGCTGGGATAGCAGAAATGGTGGAAAACGGCATTTCCAGCGTGGCTGCGAGGTGCCGGGTGTCGCGCGGGTTTCATCGACGATCAGAGCTGCCCCGTGCAAGGGGAGTTCCGCGGGACTGGGAGCTGCCGTGGGCTCAGGAGGGGGCAGGAACCACCCCACGGCGCCAGCGTCTCCGGCTGCTGCCACCAGGAGCCTCCTCCTCCTCCTCCCTAGAGCTCTGCCAGAAGCCGAACCCAGCTGGGACCTGCGCGCCGCCAGGGGGAATTTCGGACACCAAGGCTGTCCGGGTGGCTCACCGGGGTCGCCGAGGGTGCCGTGATCTCTCTCAGGGAGAAGGATCCCGGCTGGAACACCCGTGAGCTCCTCTCTGAATCACAGACACCCGCCCCCCTGCCTGGCGGGGACGGCGTGGAGCCGTGCCGGGGGGGATGGAGCCAGCGGATCCCGAGTCCCATGGGAGTCGGCGTTGGATAGGTGCAAAGTGAAAGCGGTGATGGCAGTCGCATTGCCCTTCATGAGAGATAATGAGCTGGAGAGGCATCACGTCAGGGTGTCCCTCTGTCGCCCATCGGGGACAAAGATGTCCTGGGAGACCTGCGCAGAAGAGGAGGCACGGCCACTTCGGCGCCGCGCAAGTCGGGGTTTTTTTCCCAAATCCTGGAGCACGGGCCTGGCCCGAGCTTTTCTGTATCTTTTATCCCACATTTCTCCGCGCACAGGCAGAGCCTGCATTTACTCCTTCCAACATTCCAAACACCGATTCCGCCCTTTTGTTCCAAGGCAGCGTAAAAGCCCGAGAACTCTCTCGAAGCTGCACTAACGAACGTGCTGCCTTCAGCCCCGGAGAGCGGCAGCTCTGGCAGCGCTGGCGGGGCTCAGGGCTCTGAGTTCAGGCCTTGGGGCAAACGCTCTGCAGAGAGAACGTCTACGGCACGGCTTGGTTGGAGCACGAACCGCCCACGCCACCCCCGGCGTCCAGCCTGGGGGACGAGCACCCCCGAGCACGGCGCGACCCTGGCTGGGGGGTCTGCATCCCGAGAGCGTCCCTGGCCGCTCCCCCCGGCACCGAGGGTTTATCCCAGCGGCTCCAAAGCCCGGGCAGAGCTTAGGATCACTGCTCCCAAGCGGAGATGTTGGGCTGAAGCCCCGCAGCCCGGCTTCCTCTGCAGGTGATGGCTGCTTTGGATCCAGAGGTGGTGTTCATCCATTCCTCTTTGGGCTCCACTCCCTCCTCCAGCCGAGTACGATGTCAATAACGTCTCGGCTGTCGTTTAGAAGGAGAGGAGGGAGATGACTCAAATTGGCAGAAAAATCACAGGCTGGGGTTTCACCCGCCGTATCGATCATGGGCCTATTCTGCTCCTCCGCTAATGCCAGCGTTATTCCTCCAGCTCTGGAAAGCCGCAGAGGACATCGGGGTTGTCAGGGGGGAAAAACCCCCATGGCTTTTAACATTTGGAGAGATGCTGCAGGTACCTGAGGCTGCCGTCCCCTCCGGGTCTGCTGTAGCCAGCCCGGCCCCAGGCCAGCGAGCCCAGGAGCTCCCCGCTGCAGCTGAGAGCCTGATTCGTAACTTTGCCAAACTCGTGTGAGGGGTGGGAATAAACAGCGGCATTTCACAGTGCCCTGCTCCGGTCCTGCCCCTGCTCACCCAAAGCCAGGGAGCAGGGTCTGGCCAATTTTCACACAACCTAATTAGGGGGGAGACACCCGCTGGAGAAGGGCAGGTTGGCCAGCGGCGATCGGCTCGCCCCGGCCGGGCAGGGCAGCATGGGGCTCACTGGTCCCTCGCTGGTCCCTCACTAGTCCCTTACTGGTCCCTCGCTGGTGTCCGGCCCAGGCTGCCAGGGGCTCAGCACCGCAGCCCGGCCGCTCTGCTCCCTCCCGCAGCAGCCTCCCGGCTCCAGACACCTCCAAATGAAGCTGTTGAGATGAGCGCGCTCTGCGCTTTTGCTCTTGATTCGCCAGCCAAGGCAGCGAGGGGGAGTTTGCCGCCCACGCGGGTCCGAGGGATGCGCTCACCCGGCAGCAGGAACACCTCACCTGGACGTGGGAAGTCAACTCCAGCCAACTGGAATTCCAGTTCAAATCCCACATCCCTTAGCGTGAAAGGTGCTCAGTAAATGTACAGTGTTGGTTAAAACACCGTGACTGCCCCGAGCCTGACTTCAACCATCGGTACGCTGGGGTTTTCCCACCCACCTACAAGCGTCGTCGGCGCTCTGGAGGAAGCCAGCGATCATCCGAGATCATCCAGGGGCTCTTCGGAAACGCGCCCCACGGGGGGGTACCCGGGCTGGGGCGGGGGCCTCGCAGCCCCAATCTATTGCGAAGCGTTCCCTGCAGAAAGCCCTTCTCTTGGAATCCATTGCGATGAAGATTTCGTTTGTATGTCTTGAAAAGCTCTGTTGAACCTGGAGAGCAGCCCTCCTGGAGGCTCGCGAGCTTTGCCTTTCAGAACATTGTTTGCGCAGATAAAAATATTTCTGCCACACTTGTCACATGTATTTGAAAAACATATTAATCATTTAAACAAATATTAGCTCCGAAAGCCTATAAATACATTCACTGGGAGGAATATACCCTTTGTTGTAATATTACAATGAAAAATATGCTAATATAGTTGCCTAATTGCTTGTGTTTGAATAACCTCTTTTGTGACAATAAATGTTTGTGGCAGCATCATTCAAACAAGAAATGGAGAATCTGGTGCCAGTGAGGATTACGCGTGGCTCCGCCACCGCTCCTGATGAGAACAGAAAAGCGCCTCGTCCTCCCGAGCCTGGGAGCTGGTGTGGATGGAGCGCAGACGTCACGGCAAATATCGTCACGCTGGCGCCGTTCCCGGGCCCGGCAACCAAGTGACGGGGAGGGACGCGGGGCCAGCGGCTGCCCGAGCGGGGACCTGCTCCGGGGTGCGCCTGGCGCGCGGGGATCAGGGGCCAGCGGCTGATAGCTGGGGAGATCCGGTACCGCGTCGGACCTGGCTGGAAACCAGCACCCGAGTGAGGGGCTGACAGCAAGGGCTGGGGCCGGCGTGGTGGCTGCTCGCTGCCAGCCCGGCCGCATCCCGGGGCGTGGGCACCCCGAGATGGGCTGAGCCGCTCTGGGTCACCCCGAGATGGGCTGAGCTGCTCCGGGTCACCCCGAGATGGGCTGAGCCTCTCTGGGTCACCCTGAGATGGGCTGAGCTGCTCCGGGTCACCCTGAGATGGGCTGAGCCGCTCTGGGTCACCCCGAGATGGGCTGAGCTGCTCCGGGTCACCCCGAGATGGGCTGAGCCTCTCTGGGTCACCCCAAGATGGGCTGAGCCGCTCCGGGTGCCCCCGAGATGGGCTGAGCTGATCTGGGTGACCCCGAGATGGGCTGAGCTGCTCCGGGTCACCCCGAGATGGGCTAAGCTGCTCCGGGTCACCCTGCTCCAGGTCACCCCGAGATGGGCTGAGCCGCCCCCCAGGTTTTTTCATGCAAATTCAGTGACTCTGCGTATTTTCTTCTCCTTCTCACACCTTAAGAGTTTAAATAACACCAAGGGTATAGACAACACGTACAGACCCTCTCTCCAGAAATCCTGCACCCCTTTCCCAGGAGGCTCCCCCTGCCCGTCCCCGCTGGGGGCTGCCGCGTTTGCCGCGTTGGGGACCCCAAAGCTGGGGAGGGCGCAGGTGCCGCGGGGCCGCGCCGGGGCCGTGCAGGCGCTGCGGGAGCGGTGCCACCCTCACAAAGCCCCCTTTGTGCTGCTGCTTCCCACCGCTTCTGGCCGGCGGGGATGGGGTCTGGGCTCTCTGGTTACGGCTGGGGCTCTCAGCGCCCATCCCACGATCGCGGCGGGGCGAGTTTTTTTCCTGGGGGTGAAATGATTTGGGGTGGGGTGTAAGGGCGTCGCTCGTGAGCTTCCGTCGCGCCCTCCGCCTCCGTGGCACGGCCGGGGTCTCCCTGGCGCTGGGGAAGCCTCAGGCACGGCCGCCGCAGCACCCAAACGGGGGCGTCACCGAAGTCCGTCGGGAGGCAATGCCCCGAGCAACGCTCTTGAAACGGGAATCGGCTCTCGGGGACAGAGACAGGGCTGGGCACGGGCTCATCTCCCTGGGCGTTCGTTGCGACTCCGAGGTTGCGATTCCAAGGCTGGGGAGGAGGGGGGGTCTCCCTCCCGCCCCTCCTCTGCCATCAGCAACACAGAGAATGAGGAAGGGTTAAAGGCAACAACACTTAAGGAAAATGTCGCAGAGTCCTCTTGAAATTCCCATCAAGCTCAATTAGCAGGGCGATGATGTACCCAAACAACGGGAATGGGCCGACTTTTTATGCTTTGCTGGATAGCTTCCAAGTCGATAATTAAATTGTGCGGGGCCGCAAGATGAGTGGCTACGAGTGCCCCTTGGGGGCTGCGGGGGCTGGGGGCCAGCGGCACCGGTACCGCTCCCAGCCAGGACCCCCCCGAGCCGCTGCCCCCCGGGACCCAGCCCGGGCAGGGGCACTCGCTCGGTGGCCTCTGTCCCCCCAGAGCCAGGGGAGCCCCCACGTCCTCTGGGGTCTTCTCAGGTGGAAGGGGCTCCCTGGAGGGGGGGCGCTGGGGGCTGGAGAGGCAGTGCTGGCGGGGGGGGGCTGCAGGGGCCCTGCTGGGGAGACGGCCGGAGCTGGGAGCGGTGGGAGACGCGGCTGTAATAAACGTGGCCTCATCGATAGCGGCGCGGCGAGGGGCAGCGGGCGCTTGCTGGGGCGAGCGGGCAGAGGTGGGCGCCGGGTGGGTGGCGAGAAAGGGGCTGGGAAGGGCCCCCCCCCCACGTGGATGACTGGCAAGAGCAGGGCGGTATATATTTTTTTTTTTAACAAATAACTCGCTTTCCAAAAATACAGTTCTGGGATGAGTGACAGTATTTGTGAATTTGGATTTAATCTGGTGACTAGCGGGACAAAATAAAAAGCGAAAGGGATATTTTTGGCAAAACAAAGGCTTGGTTTCAACTTTGTCAGGCTGAAGCATCTGAGCCTTCTGTTCCGGGAGGATGCTTTGTGTGGAGATGGAACTGGGTGTGCTTAACAAAGGAGAGCGAAGGGGCTGGGGGGGAGGCGGTGTCCCGAGCTCCAGGAGCCGGTGACTACCTGGCGTGGCTGGTCAGGAGCCACGAACGGGCACGGACAGCACCCGCTGCGGCGCAGAGGGCTAGGTGCACGCTGGAATAAAGGATTTAATGTAGAAGGAAATGGTTGCCAGGGGAGTGCAGCTGGTGGCTGGCGCTGCTCTGTCTGCCAGCTCCTGCCCGTGCGCTGGCGGGCGATGCTCAGAGGCGGGGACCCCTCTGCCGGGGGCTGCCGGGGGCACTCCAGCCCGCGGGCTCCCCTTGGAGGGGTCGCTGCCCTGGGACCTGGCCAGCGTCTGCCCCCGGCCCTCTCCATGCCAGGCCCTGCCTTTCTGTGCTGCAGCCGGGCTCTAGCACCTCGCCGCCTTTCCCCCGCTCTCGTTTGTGCCCCGCGCTCCAACACCCCGTCCGTCCTCCTGCCCATCCCGCTCCCCGCCTCGCTCCGCTCTCCCTTGACTCAGACCCAGGGTTCAGCTCTGCACGGTGAGCCTTGTCTGAGTGTGGCGTCTCATCTCACACATTCGGGTAAGTCAGCCATGGAATTATCCCATAATGTGGAAATCATACAATTTCTCTCTGATCTTCCCCGAGCTTAGCATTTCATCTCGCTTATACTAAATGCAGCATGACTAAGTAGGCAAGAAAGGGATTTGAGCCCTTTTGTTACTTAAAATGTGAATTAGACGTTCCTGAGGGAAGTTTGTGTCGCATTTGCAAGTTAAAAATACATCAATTATCTGTACACGGACTCCTTCCAGGGCGATGGCGAAGGAGGAGCAGAGCTGGTGCCTCCGCAGGATCCAGCGCCAGCAGAGGTGGCTTGTGCAGGTGGCAGGGTGGCATCCTTCATCCCGGGCTGGTCCTGCCCAGAGGAGGGTTGGCTTTGAAGCTGGATCCACCTTCACAGCTGGAGCAGGACGTCTCTGACCTTTTCCAGATGAGCTGTGGCTGTTCCCAGGGATGGGGATTCTGTGCCCCCTGCTCCAGCGCTGGGCCACCCCCCACTGAAGGGCTGCTCCCTACACCCAGCTGGAATTTTGCTCCTCATGCAAGGACAAGCCTGAGAAGCCATTTGCTTTTTGAGGAGCAACGTTGCCCCGTCTGTCACTTGGCAAAAACGACGAGCGGGAGCTTCCCCTGCCCGCCTTTCACCAGCTGGGTCTGAGCAGCGTTTGTGGGAGCTGGGGCCATCCCAGCTCGGGGCTGTGCCCGCGTTTCCCTCGCGCCCCGCTCCCCGGGGCAGTGGGGGCTCCCACGGCGGCCGGTGCTGGTGCCGCACGCGCAGGGCGGCTGCCTGGGCACCTCGGCACCGTGTGCGGAGCCCGGGGGGGGGCAAGGGCCTCTCCTGGGAGTCGCTGCCCCCGGGAGCCGCGGCGGCCTCGGACCGTCCCGTTGCTGTCGCTCGCTCCTGCCCGTGGCGCTGCGAGCACCGACGGCACCGCGCCGCTGGGCCTGTGACAAGGACCCCCCCGCTAATCAGCGGTGAGAGCAATCTGCCACGGGCTCTCACCCCCCTCATTTTCTCCCGGCCAGGAATTGGATGAGTGCAATGCTTAGCGGCACTCTAACCCGCAGCATAAATTGCAGTGCTGCGCCTCGCAAAAGGTCAAGCTGAAGGACTTGATGAAATGGATTGACCTACTGAACAGCACTCCAGTCGAGTTAAGGACAGCCGGTTGTGGCGAGACGGAATGGAGAAGCTGAGCGAGAGGAGGGGGGAGAACGGGCATAACCCCCCCCTTCCTACCCCGGGTTCTGCAGCGTGGGGTGGAGCTGCGAACGCAGCCAGCGCGCACCAAGCCGCGTGTCGTGGGGCTGCGCGGGGCAGCTCCGTCCTTGGGGGCTTTCCCTGCTCCGCCCCGGGCCCGCGCCGCCTCCGCCTGCAGAACCTGCGAGGGAACCAGCTCTCGTTCTGCGTCTTGTTCTGGTATCCGCAGAGATGCTTGTGGCCCCAGTACCCGCAGGGCAACAACAACGTAAAATCGGGGACGCTGGGTGTGATTTACAGTGCTGCGCGCTGCGCCGTTAACAGCATGCGCCTGCTTCTGAAAGGGCGTGAGCTGAGAAAATGGGGGGGCTGGGGCCTCCCTACGGGACACAGTCCCAGTTACGAGCTAGAAGAAGTCCTGGGTAATTTAGAGGACAGCCTACGTGGTTTGAAGAGCAGCTCAAAGCAGGACACTGAAGCCATAACCGATGGAATATAACCCCAGGGACTGTTTTTTAAGTAACACATACACACTCGGAAATTGAAGCCCGTTTTTTCCTTAACTGACCACTATTTTTGCTTGCAGAAGGGTGTGAATTCCTCAGTGCGAGTATTGGGGATCCTCGGAGTGCAACTGCCAAAGCCGTGGGAAGGCGAACCCCACGTTTAAGCTGGCTTAGGTCGATTGCTGATGCATTTTCTCCCGGGCTTAGAGGCGAGCCCCCCCGCTGGCAGGGCCCGGGCTCGCTGGGGGGGGTGGCAGAGTTACGGGAACCTGTCCAGCGCTCGTCTCGGCCGCCACGCGCAGCGCGTCGTGTCCCGTTCACGTCCGAAAGCTGAGCGCTCCCGAGCGGCGCTACCGCAGCATCGAGCCACGCTGCTGCCGGGCTTCGGCTTCTGGTGGGCATTTGCTCACCGAACGCGCAGTCACGGGGCAGTGATTAACTCCCAGGTGACATCGGTCTCTCTGCAAATGGCACAGGACACAAATATCAATGTGCCATTAACTTTTTTTTCCCCAATGAAGCCATATCTGCGGCTTCCCCCAGCTAAGCGCAGCCTGCGACGCTGCTAGCGCGGTGCGGGAAATGTCACAGACCTCGGGGAGCAGCAGCGCCCGGCGCTTCCCCGTCCCGGGCTTGCAGATCTCCGTAGGCACAAACCCATTTTTCACACCAGCACCGGAGCCCCTCGTCCCTACTTCTCCGAGTGTCAAATCTCATTTGTGCTCCAGCCCCTGGTGATGACATCTCTCTAGATAAATTACACCATTGCCCGATTGACCTCCTGCTTAGGAATACTTTGCCCTCATGTTTTACTGGAATTTTCCCTTTTCTATTTTTAAGGCTCTTCATCCTTGATGCTGAAAGTCCCTGTCCCTTCCCGTTTTGGGCAGCCCCCTACTCCTGCGCTGCTTCTAGGCTACGTCTGTGCGGGACCCCCGGGGCACGGCAACCGCTGCCCGGAGAGCCGGGGCCGCAGCCCGGGGGAAGGGGGTGCCGCTCAGGTGCCCTCCGTGGGGAGCAGCCAGACGGCGAGCAGGGGTGCGCTGAAAGATGTGGGGACCATGAGCAAGACCGGCGGCGGCCGAGGGAGCTTTGTCCCCACAGGGAGGGGCTGATGCCCCCCCAGCCTGGCGTGAAGGGGTGGCGGGCGGGCGCCGAGCAGGCTGCTCTGGGCGAGGGCACCACGGTGCTCAGCGCCCCTTGCAGCAGCGACAAGTCACCGCCTCAAGCGGAAAAGGCCTTAAATATCCCCCCCAAATGCAAAAAGCAGCGTGCCCAGCCCTTTCTTTCCTGATAACCTTCTCAACTCCACCCGTTTGCTCTGGCTGTGTCAGAGTCCCCCAAAAATTCCTTCCCCAAAGGGCTGTCAGGCGCTGGAAGGGGCTGCCCAGGGAGGTGGTCAAGTCCCCATCCCTGGGGGGATTTAAAAGAAGGATGGATGAGGTGCTGAGGGCCAGGGTTTGGGGGTGGGATGGCAGGGGTAGGGGAACGGTTGGACTTGATGATCTTAAAGGGCTTTTCCAACCAGACGACTCTGTGGTTCTATGATTCTATTCTATGATTCTATGATTCCCCGCAGCGCGGCCGGGCGGCTCGGGGGGTCCCTGCTGTCTCCTCGTTTGCGCGTCCCCGAGCGCCGGCTGTGCTCGGGGAGGTGCTGGCGTTGGACCCCAGACCCCCACCCCACAGCTGGGCTTCTCCAGGGCGAGACCCAGGGGGTCCCTCGCGGGGGCGGGTGTCGGGAGGTGGGTGTCCCCTGCCCCGTTGGGGGGACGGGGGTGCCTGCGGGGGCCGGACGCCGGGGGAGGCGGGGGGTTCTTTGCCGAGCTCCGCTGCCGGGGCTGCCGGCGCAGCTGAAGGGAAGGCTGCGTTTTCCCTCCAGCCCAGCTGCGGTGCTCCGCAGCCGTTGGGAAGGATCCCAGCTGCTGGAAATGACAACTTGACTCAACAAGCTGGATTGGGAGCTCTTTCCAGCTCCAAACACTCTTTCTGGAGATGAAAAAGGTTAAGGAAACCCAGCTGCTTTTGGAGTTCGGCAGCCGAGCTGGAGGGTGGGACGAAGGCTCCCTAGGATGGGAGGGAGACACAACCGCTGCGTCTGCCCTTTTGGAAAAAAATACTCTGGGAGCGTTATCTCTAAACAAACAAAAATGGTGTGGGAACGCGCGGCGCGGGCTCCCTTTCGCTCTCTCCCGCCAGCGCCCCGGGGTCTCGGCGCTCGCCAAAGCCGGAGGGCGAGGGCGCTGGCAGAATTGCCGGCTCCGGTTCCCGAATCACTGGCCAGGAGAAGCTGGAGGTTTGCTTTATAAGGAAACCTCTAATCCTCCTGCTTGCAGAAGAGAAACCTGGCAAACACGACCTCCGAAGACATGAAATTAAACAAGATCCAGCCATGTTATCTTGGAGGGAGGCGGGAGAGGGGGGTTGGCGTGGGGGGGTCCTGCCGGGGCGGGAGCGCTTTGGGCGGCGAAGGGGGGCTGCCCCTGCCCGGGGAGATCGAGTAAGCTCTGAGCTGCTCCCAAATTCCTCCAAGGATTGCTCCCGCCCGCCTCCCGAAGCAGCCATGCGGAGGGGAAGCCCAGCTCCTTTCCGACGGGGAAGCAGAGGACTCGTGGTGCGCTGGAAGTTTAAACCAACATTGATTTTCATTGTGTCCCCTTAAACCTGATCTAGATAGAGTTGCACAGGGCACTCCTGGGACAGGATTGCTGCCACCTAATTGATTTTGATTTTATTTTCACTGCAGCAGTGTAATTATGAGAACCAGCCGTAATTATTGAAACACAACTAGAAGTATTTCATTATTAAAATACCCCTATGACTTATTATTAATTCATTAAATAAATTTGGATTATATCCCTCAATAATTAATGCACTGAAGTTTGTTCTGTGAACTCTTCCTTTTATTAGTAATGTGTCAGCTGTTGGTATTAAAGGGAAAAAAAATCCCACCGAAGGATCAGGAAAAACAGGGACCTCATGGTACAGCCAAGTGGGACCGGGGAGGCTGTGCTCTGGGTTGAAACCAGTGCTGGAGCTGGGCTGAGTCTTTCGAGCTCCCCGTGTGTTTGGGAAACATTCCCTGCATATCCTGAAGGATTGCTCAGCGCTCGTCTCTCTGCCCCGGGAACGCAGGCGGCATCCCAGAGACCGGGACTGGGGACGGCTCCGGGGGCTCGCGGGGCGCGGGGGCGCTGCCGGGGAGCGCGAGCTGCGGTCCGGGAAACGGCGGCTTTCGGGCGAAGGCTGCAGGGTCAGGTCCTGCTGTGGTTTGGTTCCCTTCCGTGTCCCCTGCCATGGCTTGGTTCCCTTCTGTGTCCCCTGCCATGGTTTGGTTCCCTTCTGTGTCCCCTGCCATGGCTTGGTTCCCTTCTGTGTCCCCTGCCGTGGCTTGGTTCCCTTCTGTGTCCCCTGCTGTGGTTTGGTTCCCTTCTGTGTCCCCTGCCATGGTTTGGTTCCCTTCTGTGTCCCCTACTCAGGGAGTGTGGTAAGCGAGGTCGTGTCCCTGGTGGTGGTTTGGCTTTCGGAGCGCTGAGGTCTCACGGGAAATCCGGGAGGCGCTGGCTGCTGCTGGGCTGGTCCGTGAGCCGGGCACCAGGGGCCATGCCCTGGGCAGGACGCATGGCTGTCCGTCTGTCCGTCCCTCCCGGGGTGGCTGCAGGCTCCGTGCGTGCCCGTCACCCCCGGTCCCCGTGGCTGGCAGTGGCAGCCGTGTGTTCTGGCTCTCCGGCAGGGCTGGGAGGCTCCGGGGGGGATCCCCTCCGGCCGGCTGCGGGGGCCAGCCCCACACCCTGGCACAGCCCTAGACCCAGGCAGAAGAGCGGCAGCGTGCGCCTCGCTGGAGCCACCCGAGGCTTTTGGGGGGCACCAGGACCCCGCTTTGGTGGGGCTTCCCCTGCCCGCAGAACGGCCGGAGCCTGCGCCGAGCACATCTGCAGCCGCGCTGCTCCCCGGCTGCTGCGCCCGCCGGAGGTTTTCACCATTTACGCCAGCAGAGGATGAGTCTGTAAACCTCAGCTTTCCCACTTAGCACGCCCGGGTTTCGCACATTGTATTTGATGTGTGTTTATCGGAGAAAACAGACAAAAACATTGACTGAAAAAATGTGTTGATTCCGAATCCGCACTCTCACTACAGAGCTTAAGCTGGGGATGGGGGGGGAAGAGATTTCCGCTAAATAGTTGTATCGTGTTGCTGTGGCAACCGGACTTTGAAAAGTAAACAGGTTTCTGGGGAAAGACTGGTCCTCTCGCACGGCGCTGCCTCCCAGTTCCTGTCCGGCAGCGGACATGGAGGAGGAGGAGGAGGAGGAGGTGATGGTGGTGGCCGTGGGCCCTGTGCTGGGAGCCGGGAAGGTGCCGGGAAGGTCTCAGAGCTGGATGGGAGCACCGGGGTCCCCAAAGTGGACCCCAGCCCTGGGTGCCTGTGCGAGGGGTGCTGCTCCCACCCCATGTGCTGCCCCCACTCACTCCCTCCCGCTCTTCCCTGCGGCTGGAGCGGGCTGGGAATTGCACCCCCCCCGCCCCCCCTTGCCCCAGCACAGGCGCAGACCAAACCGAAGCCGCCGCTGCCGATGGCCTCCTCTGGAAAATGCTGGCGGCCCAGCGACGAATGAACTCCCCTAAACAGAGCGGCCCTGGGGAAAGCTGAGGAGTGGGGGGAGGACAGCAGCCGGGGTGAGCGTCTGGCTGGGGCGATGAAGCGGTTCCGTGTTTAGCCCCCGCTGGGGTCCCGGCTCCCCCCCTCCCCAGGAGCCGCAGCGGCTCCCAGCTCCCGCTCGGGGTGGCTCTGGAAGGGACCTTCTCAGCTGCGTCCCGAGGCGAGAGCCGATGCTCATTCCCAAGACCGGGACGGACAAGGACAAGGTTTGCTCTGGAAAGGTGCTGAAATGGAGCAGAGGGGGAGCGCAGGGGCGTCCCCACCACCCCGGCCGCGCTCTCCGCCGCGGGGCTGTTTGGGGTCCCGGCTTTGTTTGTGGTGCCCTTGCCCCTCTGCTCCCCCCTGCAGCGACAGCGTTCCCAGGCACCCGCTGTCAGAGATCCGTGCCAGCCTTCCCCGTCCCCCCCCCATTCCCGAAGGGATAACCCCTGCTTAGTCGGAGTAAAAAACACCGGGCAATGAGGAATTTGGGGTGGGTTGCTTTGTCACCGGGTGCTGGCAAGTCTGTGTGGCACAGCCCGCGCTGTGACCCGCTCAGAAGGGAGCACGACAGGAGGTGTATTCGGGGGGGCGGGGGGGGAGCACGCCAGCTCTCGGCTGCGGGCGTCTCGGAGGGCTGGGGGGCTGTCACCCCCAGAACGCCCGGCTTTACCCGCCCGGTGTCAGGGACTCCCTTTCCCTCTGCCTCCTTATGTCGGACAACTCCCAGTTGGCATTTGTGGTCGTTGCTTTTACTGATGGCCAGGGAGAACCGGCCCTTCCCGCCGGGTCGGAGGGTGCTGAGCTTCCCGGGGGGCCGAGCAAGAGCCGGGGTGCTGGGGTGCAAGGGCTGGGCAGTGGGAGCAGGCAGGGAGGCTCATGGGCGCAGCAAGGAGATCCTGGGGAACACCAACAGTGCTCAGAAAACAAGGGAACGGGCTGGCCTAGAAAAGTCGAATCTCAGTGCTTCAGAGAAAAAAACCTGTGGGCAGGCTTGGGCCCCCGTTCTGCGGAAGAACATCGCTCACGCGCGAAGGGCTCGTAAAGCAGAAATAAGAAAGATAAATGTGCGTAGGTGTCTGTGTGATTTAATCTGAATTATCATATTGCTTATGTGAGTCCAAGTAAAAGATGCTTGTGTTTAGGAGCTCTTTGAAGTATTTATTGCCCAGTTTCCGAAAGGACTGAACTGTTCATTCCGAGCGCTCGGCCGCGTGTCCTGCTCCCGGGCGGGCTTGGCGGGGCGGTTGGGTTTGCCCGATCTCGGCTCTGCGGCAGCGGCTCCCTCTGCTCACGCGGGCCCAGGAGAGCCGGCGGGCGTCCGCCAGCCACGCGCGGGGGCACAGCCAAGGCTCCCCGGGGTGACGCTCAGGTTTTGACCGGCCCTGTTGCCGGGCTGGGCGGTAGCAGTCAGAACGACATCCACTCCTCCCTCCATGGTCATCGAGAACCGCTTCTGAAACCAGACGAAGCTGACAAAAATGTGCGTCGCGCGGCACCATACCGGCCTCACGGTTTTCCCTTGTGCCAATGCCACCCCCAGCACCCCCTTGCCCCGTTAGGTGCTGCCCCACTTCTCTGATTGCCTCTCGCCCCCCTCAGACCCTCTCCCCTTCAGGACAAGCCGTGTCCCCTTGTCCCCGCATCCCGCGGAGCTGGGCTGGCCGGAGGCAGCGGCGGCGGTGGGCACCGTCCTGGGGCAGTCGGCGGTGCTGGAAATGGAGCCTGCCTTTCGTTAGCGGGGAAAGCCTCATCCGCACCCGGTTTTAAGAACGAACAAGCCCCCCGAAAGTTGGGCTTTCCCAAGCCTCCCTGGCGCTTGCTTCACCGAGTCGTTTAATTATGGCAATGGGCTGCACGGCGGCGCTACCGTTCCCTCCCCAGAAGCCTCCTTTTCCAGCATCCTGCGATTCTCCACGACCTCAGAGGGTAAAGCACTTAAGTTGCCCTTGAAGACAAAAAGAGAAAGTCTTGTTTGAGGTGAAGTCAGTATCTATCCAATTTTCAGCTGCCGTCACATCGAAATGAGAAATCTGAGGCAGAGCCAGGCACAAATAGCTGATAACAGACTTTCAGGTGCACCTCTTCACTTATCACTTCTGGGGTCACCTCTGTTTCTAAAGACTTGTTTTCCTTAAAAAAAGATTGCTTAGGACGTTTAACAGTGTGGTGTTGTGATAACAAAACCCTGTGAGGCTTTGGTTCTACGCCTGGGCTCCCGCGGAGATGCAGTCTCCTAGCGCCGCTGTTCCTGAATTTGTTTCTGAAATGATTTCATGGGTGGGATCAGCCGGAGCTGGAACGGCAGCGCTCCGCCGGCAGAGCCCTTCCTGCCCGGCCTCTGCAGGGCTCCGGCACGCCGGCCGGTGGGTCCCCAGCCCTGGGGCGCGGGTCCCTTCCCTCCCCGGCTCAGTCTCCTGGCCCGAAGCCCCCTCGGGATGGGATGTGACCCTCCGAGGGCCTGAGAGCCCAGCCCGGCTCCGGAGGAGCGGTACGGACTACCCGAGACACAACTTGTTTTGAAACAGGGCGTTTGTCACATACGGAGCGCTGCACACAGACTGGCGCACAGATTTGTTTAGCAAACAATAACCTGTGTTTTGTGCATGAATAAATAATTAACCTTATTTAAAAGAAGAAAAAAAAACCCCACTTTTGCTGCCTACGAACCTCCTCTTCCCTGCCTGTTGGGCGCAGCAGCGTCCCCGAGCCTCCCGCGAGCGTGCCCTGTGGCTCAGGAGGTGGCACCTCCGACGCTCTCCTCGGCCAGCGCTCGCCACCGGGGGGGGGGGGGCACGGCCCCCAGGGGACACCCCCTCCCCAGGGGCGCCCCGGGTTCGCAGCCGCGTTGAAGGCTGTGGGCTCCGCTGCCTGCCCGCTGCCGTGACTGCTGCTGGGGAGGGGGGGAGCAGAGCCCCCCCTTCCCCCCCCGCTTGCTCGGCTGCTGGCTCCAAACTCACGCTCCAGCACAATGGTTTTCTGTGCTTCATTTTCTCGTGTCTGCTTCAGCCCAGATTTCTGTGGAAGAGGCAAAGCCCCGCTCCCATCTGCTCATGAGATCATTCCTGGGGCTGAGCAAGCCGGCTCTGAGGAAGCCTTTGTGGGCAGCCAGGCTCCAAGCCCTCGCTGTACTCCATCATTTCTGCTCCTGCACTCAATTAGAGCCGCCAAAGGCTGCGGGTAGACGAGACGTGTCAAGGTGCTGCAGTTTTGCTTGGCTGAGCGAGGCTCCCCGAGCACGCGGCCCAGCAGACGCTCCTGTCCGGGGGCCGATTCCTTTCTCAGTTCAGCCCAGCCCCAGAAAGGCTCAAAGCCCCCCTCTGATTTGTGTCACCGCTGCCTCTCGGTCTGCTGCTGCTCTGCCTCTTCAGGCTTCTGCTGCCCAGGGCTTGGCATCTGAGTAATTGCTTTGACGCCGAGGATGCTGCAGGTTGTATGTGATGGTTTCTCCCCATTTCCCCGCCTTACGCTGAGGAGTGAGCTCTGAAGGAGGGGAGGGACGCCCTGGGGGCTCAGCAGGAGAGGGCTGGGGAAATCAGCTCCTCATGCTGGGGGGTCAGCACAGCCACGGAACCCCTGCGCCGAAATGGCAGGAGCTAAATCCAGGCGCTCCCGTCAGAGGCGCCTCCCTACGCAGGGAATTGTCGTGTTTGTGGAGGTCCCGGGCGCGGGATAGCCGCTGTGCGTGGTACGTTAAACCAGAAAACGTCCTCCTGCTGCCTCTCCAGAGCTGTCCCTGCCCTGCCTCTTGCTGATGGGCCAAAAGGGGATGGCGCAGGCTAATTCCAGCGACAGCTCGCTGCCACTGAAGTCAGCCCCGCGGCCGGCGGGTGGAAAGGTGGACGCTAAGCCCAGGGAGTTCTTGCCCCTGTTCCTAGACTCCTCCCGTGACCGCCCTTTGTGCTTTCCCCCTTCAGAAGCATCCCAGAGAACAACTGGGAAAGGGACCCGAGATCCCGCCCTCGTGGGGATGAACGGGGTAAGAGAAGAGGGAGGAATCCAGGTGACGTGTGACTTAGAGAGCGCCAAAATAATCATTGCTGGAGAAGGAAAGAGCTCTCGAGTATTTTTATGCTGCTGTTGTTTCCTATATATGTTTTAAGGCGCATTTGGCTCCTGCACGGACCTCCCCCGTTACCAGCACATGTACATTCAACTTGTGGCCTGGCTCCAGCTCTCGACCTGGAGAGAAGCCCTCACTGCTCGCAGGGACCGGCTTCGGTGAACTCCCCTTCCTTCTTCTTCCCCAGCGTCCACGCTCCCCCTGCCATCGGCACCCACTTTCCTTACTCCTGTAATATTCCTGCCCCTGGCAGCCAGACACGCTCTTGTGTCCTTTCTCACCGTGAAGTCAGTTGTCACCTCGCGGGCAGGTCCAAACGCGGACTCGAGAGACCCCGAAGGTGAGGATGCAGGACCCAGCGCCGATGCGCCGCAGCCAAGCGCATCGCTGGCCCCGCGCTGCGAGGCTTTGGGTGTCGGCGTCGGGGCGGCACCGTGCAGCCACCCCCCCCGGTGCTGGTCAGCAGGAGCCTCCGTGGGCTTGGGACTAACGGAGGGTCCCGAATAGCCACCAGACCCCGGGCAGAGCTGCCGCTTCCTTCCATCACCCCCCGGTTTGCGGGGCCAAATCCGAGGCAGAGAAAAGGATCCTCCATATGCGCCTTGCCAGAGAGGCGCAGATGCGCGCCCAGATGGCAGCTCCCACTCTGCGGTACCTTCTCCCTGTTCTTTTCACGGTGTCGGGAGCCTGCTTTGGTATCAGATGCTGAGCGCGTGTTTGCTGTTTGTGTGCAGAGAGACTGGAGCTCCTATTTCAGAGCAGGGACAGGAATGGAAGAGCAATCATTTGCGCTGATTGCTAATTTGAATACGGTTTTTTTTCTCCCCATAACCCCAGCATCAGCAGATCTACCTCTGAATATGAAGCAAGGGCGCAGCACGTCGGCTTCCCCGCGTGCTTTGGCACCAGCGCTGCCCCTGGCTTTGAGTCCGGGACCCAGCCCCTCTTGCCCCGGCAGCAGAGCAATGCCTGCCCTCCCCTGCCCTCGCCTGCCCTCGCCTGCCCTCCCCTGCC
>JADKXX010009528.1:0-11110 GCA_017310255.1 Butorides virescens | reverse complement strand
TGCCCTCCCCTGCCCTCGCCTGCCCTCGCCTGCCCTCCCCTGCCCTCCCCTGCTCTCCCCTGCCCTCCCCTGCCGTCCCCTGCCCTCGCCTGCCCTCGCTGGGGATGTGGCGGAGCCTCCCGGCTGCTCCTGGCCGACGCCGCACCGCCGGGTGGCCGGGGCGCACCGAGGCCCGGCGCAATTGTCGGTCTCATTCCCATCGCCGTGCTGTGCAGGCTGCCTCGCATCGCCCTGGGAACGCCCGGGGTCCCCGCCGAGGGCCATCCCGCCCCGCAGCCGGGCCGTGCCCGTGCCGGACGAGCCCTTCCCGCGGGCGAGGGACGGGCTGGAGCACTGGGGCGCTGACGCCCTGCGCCGGCTGGCGTCGGCCGGGGACATCTGTGACCCCCCTGCCAGCCCCAGGGGAAAGGAATACCTGTCAGCGTGCCAGAGCCCTCAGATGTCTCTTCCTTACAAAGAAGATTTCAGGATAAAAGGTTCAGTCTAATTTATTCCATCAGGGTAACAGTTAAGCATTCAATTACAATATTGGAAACAGCTTTGCAAAAGAACAGCACAGGGGAAGTGGGGGGGATGCGCCGAGCTCGGCGGGGCCGCACATCTCTGCCGCTGCCCCGGCCCCGTGAGCTCCTCCCTCGGGCACTCGCCGGCCGTGGGGGCTGCGGTCGCACCCTTTGACACGGGGGTTTGCCCCCAAAACGCAGAAGTGTTCCCCTCACCATTGCCGTCAGGGAACGCTCCCTCCTCTGCTCCTGCCTCTCCCTCCCCTGGGAAGCAGCCTCACAAACCGGTCCCTTCGTGTTCCTGCAAAACTGCAGCAGCTCCCCGGCCTCCGCTTCTTCCCCCGGCGCCCCAATGACCTGGAGAACGCAACCGAAACCGTTGGGTTTGAGACCCGGGAATCTCTGAGCAAATTCGGCCACGGCGAGGAAGGGGCAGAAAGCTGCTGCTGGGAATCTGCGCCCAGGCAGCGCTGGTGTCGGGGGACAGAGGGGATCTGGGGGGGGAGAGGGGGGCACTGGGTGACCCAGCGGGAGAGCAGACCTACGGGAGAGCCTGGGACAAAGGCTGGAGCCGGGGGGCCCGGCGGGCTGGGACCTGCACCCCACGAAGGGGTGGGCAGCGCCCCCACTGCCCGCAGCTGCCTGCACGGTTGGGGCCGCCCGGCGCTGGGGCTGCGGCCCCCCCGGAGACCAGGACACTGGGACGTGGCTGCGCATGCTGGGCGCTAGCCTGGGGTTATAGGCACTGACTTTCAGGAGCACCAAATTCATCCCATTTAAATAAACAAATCCTGAAAATAGGGGTTAGTAATTGAAATGCTGAGAGATTCTGGTCGGCAGCCTCAGCGGGTGCGGTGCTGTAATAAGCCGTCCCTCCCGGATGCTGGGAGTTATGGAGGTTGCTCCCTATCTGTGACAGTTTAATCAGATCTTGAAAATCAGGGACATTGTATTTTGCACCTGCTCATGGAAAAAAAAATGAATGATGCGGCTCCTCGTCCTGGCTCTGTTCTGCACAAGGCAGAGTGAGCGTGCATAACTCAGAGGGGAAATGGAATTACACCACGAGCGAGCCTCAGCCCGGAGCGCGGCTGAATGTCACACCGGGAGGAAGAGGAGCGCCTCTTCTTCCCCCTTCCCCAGCCTCGATGAGATGCAGGTGAGATTTATGAAGCCTCTCCCCCTCCCAGGGAAGAAAGGGAGCTGCGAGCGCCAGACGCACCAGGAGATTTTTAGGGGAGTTTTGGAGAGAAGTTGCCCTGGCTGGGTGACCCGGAGGCGGGGACAGGCAGACCTGCGTTTCCGTTCCCTTTATGCCCTGGATGCGTACGAACGCCCCTGCTCAGGGTGTGCATTTACTTACCCTGCCGTCGGAACTCAAAATGCATGGAAAGCACAGAGCCAGGAGGGCTGAACACAAATCTCTTAACTTATCAGTGGTCTTAACATCTGCGAAGGGTTCCGAGTCCTTAGACAAGAAGCAAAATAATGGATTTACTTTTGATTTCTAGAACACCACCCAGAGGTGAGGAGTGAATTCAGCAGAAATCAGAATGGATTTGCTTTCATTTTCCTGCAGAAGAGCAAAAGCAGAGGTGTCAAGGAGAGTCCATCATTCGGTGCATCCCCATCCGTCCCCCCGGGGAGGCGGCAGGCACCCCCAGGAGCCCGCTGCCCCCAGAAAAGCCCCGGGGAGCCCGGAGCGGGGTATCTGCACCTCCACACTCCTCCTCTGCCATCTGCTCCCCACAGGGACCTTCAATCTGTGGACGCACCCGCAGTCACCGCAGGGCAATGAACATTTCCCCACAGCTCCCACAGCCAGCCAGCAGAAGCCGACGTTTGCTTTGATCAGTGAGCTCAGCAGCTAATAGCGCTGTTCTTGGGGGGCACTGCCACGGGCTCCCCCCCCGCGCTGGGGTCTGCTCCTTTCCTGCAGTGGCCCCGGGTTCAGGCAGACCCGTCCGTGCCTGTGCCTGTCCCTGTCCCCCACGGTGGCAGCAGCTCTTGCCCCCCCCAAAGCCCGAGTGGTGGCTTCTTGGTGGCGGCCGGTCCCTAGCGGTACAATGAGCTTACAAAATGCTGCATAAATACGGCTGAATGATGAGCAGATCCGCGGAAGCTGCAATCTGGTCATGGAAAGAAAGGATAAAATATTCATGGCAGATGAAACGTTCGGCTCTGCCAATGGAAATGGTCATGTCAAAACAGGCACCAAACTTCTGCGGCTTTTCTGGCATTGAACGTTCCAGCTACAGCTCTTCCCTTTCCCCGTTGGCCGGCCCCGGGTGCGAGGAGATCAGACAAAGGCAGGGATGCCCGGAAGGACGAGGCCGTTCTGGCAGCGGCCGTGCCTTGTCCCTGGACCCGGGAGGGTCTCCGGGCCAGCGCGGGGGCCGCCTGCCTGCCGACGGCCTCATCCCCATGGACCATTTCTGTCGGCAGGAAACGAAAGCATTTTTGAGGAGCCCATCGTGCCTGAGAGCGCAGCACCCGAGGAGCAGCGCGACCTCCGGGGGGGTGGGTGCCAAAGTGAGGAGACCAAGGGTGATGCCGTGCAGCCCCAATAAAATGAGAAACTCTCTTAATTCTCCCGCAGCAACAAGGGTCCTGCGAGAGGACTTGGAGCTACTGATGGGGCAGAGGGAGCAAAAGCAAAAGCTCTGGTTCCTGTCGGCGTTCGTGTGGCTCTTCTGACCCAGGCCAAATACCGGGCTTGCTCAGGCGCTCGCCTCCGAACAGCCCGGCGTGGGCAAAGAGCTCAAACCCTGCCCGCCCCCGCCACAGCCAGCACCAGCACCTTCACCTTTTTTCCACACCTGGTTTCTTGCTGCAAGGCGCAGCATCTCGTGGGACGCTGCCGGAGCCGGGGCCAGCTCCACAGCCCAAAAAGTGGCCTGTGCTGTCCTGGCCCCAGTGGGAGCCCCGGCGGCGGCAGCACGGTGGGACAGGAGCCTTCTCCCACACTTAGGGGCTGCCTTTCCCTTTCCTCTTCTGAAGCCCTCCAGTTTTTCAGCTGCAGCCAGTTGTCATCCTTCCACCCATCCCACTTTGATTTTTTTAGTCCTCTGAAAGCGCTCTCCGTCCTCTTCTGCCTTCCTGAAATAGCACACGCTTCTGCTGGCGTTTTCCCCGGCTGCCACGTGGGAAGGAAGCCTGCCCTCTCCCGAGATTTCACACCTCCAGGAGGAGGGTGCGCTTCCCACCGGAGAGCAGCCACTGCTGGCAGAAATCTCCTCCTCTGCACAAGTCCGCAAGCCCAGAAGGATTCTCATGGCAAATCTTCTCCCTTGCTGGAGAGATGCGATAACTCTTGGACAGGGTCTCTTCTAAAGAACTTGTCACAGGGGAGAACTCCACTTTGAAGTTCTTAATCCCCCTCTTCCCTCTGAACAGGCTCCCCAGGACAGAGAGCTCGCCGCTCGCCATGAAACCGAAATGCCTAAAAAAGGAAAGCCTTAAACATTGACGGAGCTTCTGGCAGTGGGCTTGAGGAAGCCCCGCGACACGGGACGCGCCGGAGGGAGCGGCACCCGAGCAGCAAACCCGCAGCCACGGGCTCGGGCATCCCCTCCCAGCTCGGGCAATCGCTGGAGGCCGGCGTGGCGAGGGGGCCACAGTTGGCCTTTTGGCAACCTCTGAGGCTTTCACAGCCATTCCAGGGGACTGCGTTCTGGTAGCCCTGCGCGGCAGAGCTCGCTTGCCCCGCGGTGCCAGGGCCCAGGCGGCCGTCGGGTACCGGAGCTAGAGGAGGGGGCCCCTGCCCGTGGCCGGGGGGTGCTCTGGGGGGTCTTCCCAGCTCCCTTCCAACCCCAATCCTGTGATGCTGTGACCTGGGGCACAAACCGTCCCATGGCTGCAGCAAATGGCCAGCACCGAGCTCCTCCTGGGCTACTGTAAGAAGGGCTTGCGGTGGCCACGGCTGTAGGGCTCAGTGTGCCCTGCGGGAAGGGCTGGAAGACGGCAGAGCAGAGGCCGGGGAGCGGCTGGCACCGAGTCAGACCCGAGCATCCCTGCTGGCCTTGGCACAAGCATCGGTGGGAGTCCCATCAGATCAAGCCTTTCCTTGTCTCCATTTTAATGACATCCAGCAGAGCCCCCAGCCTTGTTTTGTTATTTAAACGAACCTGTTTGTCACAGGCAGGACGGCCCCCCCGCGGAGGGGAACGCAGAGCTGCGTGCTACGTGCGGCATCTTTGGGATGGGGGGAAGAGAATTGCACAGGCGAACCTGCGCAGCGACGGCCGGCCCCCGCCTGCCCGCAGCTACCGCCCGGAATCCTGAAGGAAGACACGCTGATTCTGGAAAATCACCCCAAAAGCGAGCAAAGAACTGCTCTGGCTTCATCTGCCCCATAAGAGAGAACCGGCCGGGGGGGCCAGGAGCCGCCGGCACTGGTGGCCTGCGGAGGGGTTAGGCAGTCACATCGGTGCCTGCGGTGGCCCCGGCTCTCGCATGCCTCAACGCGGGCATGTTGGGTAAGCAGATTCATTCATCTTGCGTGCAAATGTTACTTTAAATCCAGGTGGTTCAGCATAAGAGACAGTTTAGAAATTATATAGCTTTCTGACTGATGAGCTCCTTTACTGTTGCCATCATTCCCCTAATAATTATGCCCATGCACAGCTCTGCGTTTGATTGTGCTGGAAGATGGATTCACGTTTCCTGCAGGCATGCTGGATGAAATGACTTCCGTTCCAAAGCTCCGTTTGCAAAGTTCCCTTTGTTCCTGCTGTGAAATTCCTGCGTCGAGCAGAGCCCATTCTGCTCCGAGCCGCTTTTGAACACCATCTGGGTGGGTTCCCTGGGTTGCCTTCAGATTGTTCTCAGGATGCAGTCGGTGCTTGTCATTCAGGCGGATGCACAGGCCAACAAAATAACGCCGAGAATAACGTTTTGGTTTAATTTGTCAAAGAGAGAAAGAAGAAACTCGGTGTGGGAGCCGGGCTTTGGGCACTCGGTCAGCCTTTCACCTTTTCAGATGCTTGCTCCCTGGACCCAGCCAGGACTGGGATACAGGTGAAAACGGAACGCCGTTCGGTCCCCCCTTCTCCGTGTGCTGGGGCGCTGGGTGCAAGTGCTATATTGGGTGGCGATGGCAATCAGACAGGACGGCTACGCGGCCATTGGGAGTGTGACAGAAGGAAAACAAAGCTTTTGGCTTGCTGGGTGTGCAGGGGTAAGGGAACTATTGAGCGTTTCAGGAAAAGTACCGGCTTACACGGCTTTTTGACCCGCCTGGCGCACAGCAGTAGATGGAGCCCAGACCTTGCCAGGCTGGGCTGGGCCAGGGTTTGCCTGCTCTCGCCTCCCGTGTTTGCCAGGGATGTGAACCGAAAGAATTCGCGGCGAATGCACTCAAAAGGAAGGAGCTCCGTCCTGCTCCCTCCCGTGCAGCAGCCGACTCTGGAGCATCCCTGCTCCTTCACACCTTACTGTCCCGGGGGTGGTCGCTGCTTGGGCTTTCCCCCGCCTCAGCTCCTCCCGCGCCCGCCTGCCCGCTGCAGGGATGGCCTGGGGCAGGGGGTTCCACTGGTTAACAACGACATTGAAAAATAATTACTCCCACTCGGCACTTTCCAGTCGCTAAATAAAGTGACAGCTGGGTATCTGTGGGACAGCCCGAAAGCATCAGGTGTGCACGAGCGGAGCTCTGGACCCGATCCGCTGCCGCAGGAGATGGGTGCATCCTTAACTTCGTGCTTGCTAATATCTTGATGAAGCCTTGCTTGCAAAAACGACACCCCAGGCTCTCTGGCTTACACGTTTTCCTATGCAATTCTGTTTTATTTTGGTGAATCTGCAGGTGCTGGGGCGTGCTGCCATTCCTGCACCCGAGGCACCCGGCCTGGGAGCCGCGAGAGCCGACGCCAGCGCCGCGCAGAATTCCCTGCGCTTCCCGGGTCTCCGGCAGCCAGGGCCGGGCTGGGCGTGCTCCGGGCAGGCAGCAGGGCAAATCCTGCAGCCTGCGGCGTTTCTGGGTGAACTGGGAAAGGTGAGACAACTGGGACGTTATTACGCCTGCTCACACGGTCATCGCCAATTAGCACGGTAAAGTGTTTGGTGCGACAAGGCTCCAGGACCCCGATTCAGAATTAATTTCTGCAGCGGAGCTCTGAGTCCAAGTTAATCACTGTTGGATTTGGGATTGCCACGCTTGCGGGAAAGGCTGCTAAACCCCCCACTTCTGTCGTGATCCCGCAGCTCGCCGGGCTCAGCCCCTGGCTGGAGGGAGATGTGCTGTCGGAGGTTCTGTGATCCCGCCGGGGCACGGGCACCACGGCGCTGGCCCAGGAGGAGGAGGAGGAGGGCCCTCACACACGGTTTCATTTTAAAAATGATTAAATTGAAGTTGCACTTAAATTCAAATCAGGCATTCAAATTAACAATTCTAATGTTCCTGATCTATTGATCTGTTGGCTAAGACCATTTGGAGCAGACTGTAATTAAACCACAAAAGCCTGGACACCAGCGTGGCCGGGGGAGCAGCACAATGGCCAGGGGAGGCTGGCGCGGTTCTGCCCTTAACCCCTTAAGCCCCTTTCTTCCCGGGAAAGCCCCATCTCGGACGTGGGCTCCCCGCCCGGCGCAGCAGGGAGGGCTTTGCCCGGCGATGCTCTGTGGGACAGGGCACTCTCCTGCCTTCCACCCTGCAGCATTCCAGCTGAAAGCAGATGCCCCCTCCGCAGAGACCGGGGAGATCAGGGCGGGCGCGGGCAAAAGGTGGGGGAAAGCCCTGGGAGCCCCCCCTGGTCCCCAGGGGCTGTGTCCTCTGGATCCCAGCCGAGGCTGCGGCAAGCGGTGGGTGCGAGCCGGGCTTTGGTGGGTCTCAGCCCATTTCCAGTGCCACAGACTTCTTCTGTGTTGGCCCCCAAACCTCCCACTGCCAACGCTTTTCTGTTTCCCCTGGGAGAAGCGGGGTGAAGCCCCCGGTGGGAGCGGGGCAGTGCCTGCAGCCGGCCGGCCCCCGCTCCCGGCAGCCCTGCGATGTCTCCGGCATCGCCCCCCCTGCTTGCCCGGAGCTTTCGGAGCGGCTGCAGCAGAGCAGGCAAACTCCTGGAAGGTGAAGCCCCCTGCATGGGCCACCACAGCCATCGCCCTCGCAGCCCGGTGTGTCCCGAGCAGGCGGTGCCACGCGTTATCTGTGCAGAGGTTTGGGTTCTGTGCATCGGCAGGATCCGGCCTCAGCTCCCGTCTACAGCTTTTTTCCTTTTTTTCTCTTTTTTTTTTTTTTTTTTTAATATGAGCAGTATTTTTTCCCGATGCTTGCACTGCTTTCCCACAACAACCATCCACTGATGCACTTTTTCTCCCCTGTGTGCACTGGGTTTGGTGGGCTTGCACCAGAGGGTCTGGTGGCAGAGGGAGGAGGGCTCCCAGGCTGAGCTCCGGGCTGGTGCAAGCCCAGGGCAGCGGCTCTGGCCCCCGGGGGCTGCGGGGGCGGCCGCGGCGCTGCCGGGTGTTCCCCCCAGGTCTGTCGGCCCGGCTTTTGCAAACACCGGCCTCAAGTTCTGCACAAACCCCTCTATCGAAAGGGAAACCAAAGTGCTGAATAGTTGTTAGGGAAAAAGGTGTATTGGCCCGCTCTGTTTTGATTTTAATTACGAAAGGCTGGCATTTTTCATGCAATTTAAAGAGGAACCAGACAGGAAAAGGTCAAAACACAAGGGGCCTGGAACATCTCTAATCCCATAATGGAGAGCAATACAAGGCTCTAATATTTGAACAATCAACATGGACTTTTGTTATGAAGACCAACATGTGATGGAAGGAGGTAAGAGGCTTTTAGATCTATTAGAAAACTGGTGTGCTGGGAATGGAGGGAAATGATGATGGGAAAATTAAAATTCAGCTCCAGCAGAAGGTTGCAGTGTTCAACTTGCAGCTCAGTGCATCGATCTGTTCCAGCATTTGACTTTCAACCATGACAAAACTGTGGGCAAATTAATTGTTCTCCAGGATATTAGGCATCAGAGTCTATTAATCCTCTCTGGAGTCGGATGCTCCATGAATACTAATGACAAGGGAGAGCTGCAGTCCTGTCTTCCCCGCTCTGACTCAATGCTGGTGCTGCTGCCGCTGCCATGGGGGGCAGGGGAGGGAGGGAAGCCCTGAGTGCCAGTCAGCCATTTGCTGCTTTTATTCAGATTTAAGGCTGATTACAATTGGGAAGAATAGCGTAATATGGCAAATCCTCCTCCCGAGCCGGGGAGGGTCTGAAAATCAGAGAGCGAGAGGCGATGTTATGTGTTTTCCACAAGGAAAAAAAGTGAAAGGCATAAGTTATTTATGCAAATTCGAGCTCTGTATTCAGACGTGTTTTAAGGAAGATCTCAGGAAATCATTTCTTAATTACACATATATATTGCACTTACTTTGCCTGCATCCAGGCTTTTTTCTCCCAGACTAAAACATGTGGAGTAAGTCGCTGGGTTCTCCTTATTGTTTTACAAACCTATGACATTTCCCCCCGCTCTTCATTTCCCTTTCAAAGGGCCCTCCCCCTCCTCTCCCCCAAACCTCCCAGTGCTCTTCGGGGGAAGGCGCCCTGCTCCAGGAGCCTCCGCAGATTAATACTTAGCCCTCATCTGCATATTCCTCCCAAGGAAATGGAGGCTGCGGGGAAGGGATCTTGAGGATGTTTTACCTTCGCTAATGCTGCACATTTAAGTAATCCCCTGGAATTCCAGCACAGCTTTAATCGCCCAAACCCGAGTCAGGGCCATATTCCGTACAGTTAATCCACAGAGCACAATGCTGCCCGGCGAAGGCGAACGCTCCCCCGGGGGTTTGCCCCCCCAGCGCCGCAGAGCCCCTCCAGCCCGCGTTGCCCCAACTGCGCCGTTGGCTTCGCCATCAGCCGGGCACGAGCGGCGACGCGGGGGTTTGAGACGAGGGGCTCTCCAGTGGTGGCCCAGTGTTACCTGCTCATCTAAATGCATGGACGTTCCCTGTGGATCACGACGGGAATATATCACACTCACTCTGCTGAATCCTTTTGTTCCCCTCTCCCCCTCGCAGGCGCACATAGCGCTGCCTTTGCAGCTCACGGAATGCTGCAACGGTGCTGTTTGCAGTGAAACAGCGGGGCTGGAAAACCTGGGCAACGAGGGACCCCCAAACAGGTTGCCAGGCCGTTTGTTTGTCCAACGGGGCAATCGGGAACCTGCAAATCGCTGCAGAGGGCTTGCCCCGTGCCGAAACCTGCAGGCATCAAAGAGCTCCTCAAGTTCTCCAAGCCGTGGCGTTTCGGAAAGCCGGTGTGCGAGGGGAGCACGTGGAAGCGCTGGGCTCTCACCCAGCGAACGGGGCTACCCGGGGCAAGCGCTGCGGAGGCTCCCGTCCCCAGCAGAATGGAGATGCCGCAATGCAAAGGCAGCGCAGCTATTAGTCTGCACTCTAACTGAGAAGATATTTATGTCTGTGCAAACACAGCACGCGCCTTCCGCATGATTTGGAGCTAAATGCAGTGTTACTTAATTAATGCGTATGTAACACACAAGGCTATTACACCTATTAGAGCTCTTGGACAATTAAAATTCCAGCGGTCCTCTCTACCGATGGGTGTCCATGACAAAGGGCTGAAAATCTTCTCTGCCCATAAACAACTGGCAAGGGCCAAGGGAAAAAAACCCCAAACCCGCAACGGCCAGAACGCAGCTTTCAGCTTTGCCTCAATTTATGAAAGTAAACGTGAGAGCCTGGCATCAGCGCACGTGCCCCAGGGAGCCGGTGAAAGCGCCTCGCCCCCCCCGTCCCTTTACGCCTTCGTTCCCCGGGAGCGCGGCGGTGCCCAGGGGGGGCTGAACGGGGCTGGGGGGGCAATGGTGGGCGAGTCGCTGCGGGCCTTAAAGCATCGCCAGTCCTGGGGGAGAGCGGAGGAACCGCAGCTTTCCCGCTTCCAGGCTGCCATGTTCCCTACACGGGGGAAAAAGCCAGACCCAGCGCCACCCCCATCAGCCACCCACGGGCTGCTCTTCCTGGGCGCGGATGCTGGCACGATTGCACCGTTCGGCTTTCAAGGTCTTTGCCCTTGCACCCCCTGCATCTCTGGGCTTCCTGGATTTGACCAGAGCAGGGAATCTCGTGAGAAACCAGGAATCAATGAAACTCTGCAGGAAAAACATGTTCTTGAGATGTTTCCAGCTCAGGTCCCCAGAGGCTGAGGCTGAGAGCCCCGGCGCTGCTCTGGGCGATACCTTCTGCTTGCACGTCGGAGCTGGCACCACCAGCGACCTCGGGGAGGCACCGGCTCCGTCCTGTGCTGCTGGGGCAAACCCACCGCCCCCCTGCGTGCCGTGTTCGTGGTGTGGCTGCCACCTGTGGCCAGAGAATCGTCTAGGTTGGAAAAGCCCTTTAATCTCATCACGTCCAACCTTTAACCTACCCCTGCCATCCCACCCCCAAACCCTGGCCCTCAGCACCTCATCCATCCTTCTTTTAAATCCCCCCAGGGACACGGACTCGACCAGCCTGCCTGTCTAGGGCAGACCGGGACATAATTAGGGTCCCCATTCCTGTGCGTGGGGACTGATGCTCATGGAGCCGTGGAGGTAAAACCCAGTAGCAGGGGAGGGACGAGACCCCTGCGGTGCTGCTGGGGGGGG
>JADKXX010009527.1:0-14527 GCA_017310255.1 Butorides virescens | reverse complement strand
TCCCTTGGAAAAGCAGCCAAGGTTCCACGCTTGCTCTTCCTCCTGGAAAGCTGCTGCAGAGCCTTGCTCCTCCCGCTGGAAGCCTGACCCCCCCTCTGCGTGCCCCCTTGGAAGCCCAGGGCCAGCAGCCAGCCCCTGCTGGGGGAAGCCTGCCCGGCCGAGTCCTGTGCCGGGGTGGCTCCCTGCCTCCCCCTCTCTAAATCAGCCAGGAGGGGACGAACGGCCACGGTGGGACGGCAGCGCGCCGTCGATGGCGTCCCCGATGTGGAGTCGCCACGTCCCCATGGCAGCGGGGATGGAGTGGGATGAACCACAGACAGCTTTGGCTCCGGCAGCTTTAAACTCAGCCGGCCCTGTCCCTCCTGCTCCGGGAGGCGTTGGGCACGGTGTGAGCGGGGGAGGCGTTGGGCACGGCGTGAGCGGGGGAGGCGTTGGGCACGGCGTGTGCGGCGGCGGCGGCGGCGGCACGCGCTCCCTCGTACGCGGTTGGCAGCAACGCCTTCCCTCGCACGGGAACCCGAGCGGCGCCGGGTGCCGGGGGATCGACCCCTTCTTGATGCCGCAGGCGTTCGCCAGGTAGAAATGAATAAAAATCAAACCCTGACGGTGAAAATACAGCTGGGTCTGGAGAGCTGTTGACCTGGGGCTCTGCAGCAGCTCTTCCCCTGGCAGGCCTTCTCTGCTTTCCCTCCCGTGTTCCACCGGTGGGAGAGGTAGCAGGCACACACACGATCACAGAATCCTAGAATCACAGAATGGTTTGGGTGGGAAGGGACCCCCAGAGGTCCCCCAGCCCAACCCCCCTGCAGGAGCAGGGACACCTTGAACCACATCAGGTTGCTCACAGCCCCGTCCAACCTGGCCTGGAATGGTCCCAGGGATGGGGCCCCCACCCCCCCTCTGGGCAACCCCTTCCCATCCGCACGCCCTGACCCCAGCTCTGGGCAGCACGGGCTCGCACGAGCGCTTTTCCCAGTCCCTTTACAGGGTCCGTGCTGCTCCTCCTGGGGAAAAAGATACTGGTGGTTTGTTTTAAAAAAGAACTGAATCCCCGCGGCAGACACGCACACACTCACAAAAAAAGGTTTAATTACAGAGAAAGAAGCTCTTTATGAAGTTCATTGAAGATTTGTGTTTGAAAGCAAAGCTCCGAAGGAAAAGGCGCGCTCCGAAGGGGATCCTGCACGCCCCGTTCCGGCAGATCGGGCGAGCTGCTGCCCAGCCTGGCTGCTCCCCGGCGGGGGCGCTGGGTGCTACCCCGGCAGGAGGCAAAGCGCTTGGTCCTCCATCGCTTTGGGGAACACGGGGCTTTCCTCTTGGGCCCCTGAGTCTGAAGTTAGGGGTGAATGACCCCTCTTTATCCATGAGAAGGGGCAACCCAATGGCCAGACGCGGCACCTCCCCAGCCAGCCCACGCCTTCGTGAGTCGCTCGTGGGGGGAAGAGGAGGGAACCAGGAGGATCAGAAACCCAGGACGGCGCTGAGCCATTTGTCATCGTTACCCCTGGTGCCCTCGCTGGGCTCCTCGTGCTCAGGTTTAGCAAAGCCTGGAGGAGCGGATAGACCGGCGTAAGGCCAGCGGCTGTGTCAGGAGCGTGAGATGCCCCAGCTGGACGATGGCAGGCTGGAGCGGTGAAATGGTTTTATGGCAGAGCAAACTGGGACGGCGCTGGTGGGACGGGCGCGAGAACGTTTTTAAGGGGATGCTGAGGGCGTCAAAGCCACAAAGTCGTTCATGAGATGAAGCAAATGGGTTACAGAAAAAGAGATTACAGAGCTCAAATGAGATGAAGAAGAGGAGTGAACGCCCTCATTAAGCGCTGAAGTGGCGTCTCGGGGCGCAGGTACCAGGGACCGAGGGCCCCAAGCCCGGCAGCGGAGGCAGCGCCGGAGCCAAAGGCTGCAGGCAGGAGCGAGGCGTTCGGCGTGGAAATAGGGCTCAGGCTGCCGGGAGGGAGGAATGACGGACTGGAAAAAACTACCCGTGGAAGTTGTGTATTTTCCATCTCCTCACACGTCCAAGGCAGGCGCTGCGGCCTGGGGGGAGCGGGGTGCGAGCTCTACGAGTCGTTTGGCAAGGGGGGGGGGGGAAGGGATGAAGCCGCCCGCGCCGGAGCAGCCCCGGCGTGTGATGCCACGGCTCCTCTGGCCCCAAAACCGAGCGCCCCCCTCCGCGGGCAGCCCCGTTCCTGGGACGGGCTGGGTGCGTGGGGACCGGGGGTTTGCTTTGGGGGGCGGGAAAGGGGGGGGCTGCCCTTATTATTCCCATTGATGTCGCTTCACAAAGTGCTCCGCGACTTCCTGAAGAAACAAAAGCATAATTCATCTGCATGAATTTAAAGTGGCAGCTTCAAAGCTTCAGAGGAGCGGGGAAGCTGGCCCAGCGAGGCGGCCGGGTTTGTGCGCGAGCCCTGCTGCGCCTGCAGCCCCCGGGGGCCTCGCTCCACATCGGCGAGGATGTTAAAAAATGGAAAAGGATCAGGAGGAAAACAACAACAACGACAAAAAAGCTTGGGAACATCGGTGCTTTCCGACAGGTTTGAAAACAAACACAAAAAAGAAAAAAAGAAAAAAAACACCAAAAAGCAGGGAAAGAAGTGTCTCCTTAAAATGAAGCACTTAAAAGTGCTCCTTTGGGGCTGAAGAGAGTCTCGGCGACTCCTGCTATTTTGTGAAAAGCTGCAACGCAGTGACAAAATAATGCATTTTAATTTCCCTGGCAGAAGAAAGGTAACGAAATGCCGGGTCCCTCCCGTTTGCTCCCCCTGCTCTGTCCTCTCCAAGCCCTGCCCTGGCCCTGGGGGCAAGGGGTGCCACAGCACCCCCCACCCTGAGCTGGGCACGGGTGCTTTGGGGAGGTGGAAACCGGAGAAACCAGAGGGACGTGGGAGCAGCGGCGACGGCCCCGTTCCCGTCACGGCGGGGCCGCGGGGCTGTGGTCACCAGAGAGCTGGGGGACCGCTCCGGAGAAGCCTTTGGGCACAGCTCCGGCCCCTTCAGGGGACGAAGAATTATTGGGTGTAATGATCTGCAGATGAAAGGGGGGTTTAGAAACGCAAGGCAAGAGTCAGCACCCGCTCAAGGTGCCCGGGAAGGCGCTTTTGGCAAAGTGTTCCTGACTGGGGTGGGCTCCTCCCGTTGACCCTAACGAGCTGCCGGGCTGGGGCCGCCCCGGAGGCTGTGCCAGGGGGAAGCAGCCTGAGCATCGCTCCCGGGGGGCCCGGGTCAGCTCACATCGGGGGCCCCATGGAGCCCCCCTGAGCAGGGCAGCGCTCGGGAGGCGCCGGGCAGCCCAGGAGCTGTGGCCGGAGCCCCGGGAGGACGCGCAGCGGGCGCGGGTGGCTGCCCCCAGCCCTGCCTTCGGGCACGCTGATGCCGCTGGTCCCCTGCCTTCCCCAGCAGCCTTGGGGGAGCTCTGTCACACAGTGGAGGTCCCCCGCCATCGGGGGGGTCACAGCGAGGCCGCACGGGGAATCGCCCCGTCCTCCGTGGAGAGGCCAGGCCAGGCAGCTCCGTGCGCTCCCAACGTCCGTGCGTCTGGCCTTGACCGCAGCGAGCCCCGCGGCGTCACCGAGGCTGTGCCTTGATGCGATTTTTGCTCCACTTTGACTCTAACAAAGCAGCAAATTGCTCCCTGCCGTTGTTTTACTTTTATTTATAGGGTAATTTGCATCCCGCAGACAAGTTGGCCTGTCGATAACGGTGGAGCAATTAAGGTCTCCTGTCCCCTCCTCCCTTTCCGAGGGTCTCATCCCTCACTTACGTGTCTTCATCTGGATGGGTGCTGCGATGGGGTGGCTCGCGGGAGGCCTGGCACCGCTCTCCCTCCCTCAGCCCCCCCACACCCACGCTCCCAGCGCTTGGGTCAAGCTGCTGCGCTGCTTTGCTTTGCTTTGCTTTGCTTTGCTTTGCTTTGCTTTGCTTTGCTTTGCTTTGCTTTGCTTTGCCGCGTGCTGATGCTCGGAAGAGAAGGCTTGCTGGTGGCGCTTGCAACCAAAGCTGTTTTGCAAAGAGGAAAGGTGCAGCCGGTCCCCGAGAAGAGAATGAAAAGTAGAAGGGAAAATATCCGGCTCACATATTAATATTTCATCATGAAAGGGAGTCAGGCTAAATTCATTACCGAGTACAGGTTGCTCTACACTGAAAGAATTAAGCCTGGCTTGGGTAAAAGCCTGGCTTAGGTAAACCCCCCTGCATTTTCTCCTCCCCCCCTCCCGCTCACTGCCTCGCCGGGGTGGCGGGGGCGCTGGGAGCCGCTGGCCGGAGCAGCAGCACTGGGGAGGCGGCCGGGGGCTGCGGGGAGAGGATCCGCTGGGATGGGGCTGGGCACGGAGCCTCTCTGAAGCTCCTCTCATTTTTAGGGCAGCCTAAAGATGCCGTAGGCGTCGGGAGGCAGGAGCACCCCCTCGGCCCGGATAAATGCTCCCTGCTTCTGGGGGTGGAGAGGAGGGGGAGAGGTGGGAGGGACCCAGCCCGGGTGGCCGCTCCGCGCGCTGATGCTGAGCAGCAAGGTCGTGTCCTGCTTGAAGCAAGCAGGGTGCTGGGCGCCTCCGCGAGCCCGGGCTGGCGGGGAGGTCGTCTCCCACCAGAAGCCATCTCAGGCAGGATCGGGGGCCGGGCTGCTGGGCGAGGGGTGCAGAGCTGCCATTGCCAGCTCCCCCAGCACAGCCCATGCTCACAGGTTCATTTATTCCACCTCAATAAGCCTCTGACGGTACCTGCAGGAAACTTGTGCTTTAAAGTAAAAATATTTCCCAAACACCTCTTGGGGCAGCTTTTCCTTTTCTCCAAGTAAGAATTTGATCCTGTAAATGTGGGAGATGGGAACAACGCTCGCAGTCCTCGCTGGGCAGAGCTCTGAGAGCTACAGATCAGACTCCCCGCGTGGGATCCGAACATCCAAACCAGCACGCAGCAAATCTTGACATTCTCAGCAGCGCAAACCGGCAGCGCGGAACGAACCCAGCCATCTGCTGCTGCCTCGGCGGCACCTGAAACGCACCCACGGGCGGCTCTGCCGGCTCCATCCCCCGGCAAATCCCGAGCTCCAGCTCCCCGGGATGTTAGCAGGGGTGCCCATCCCCGGTGCCGACCTTTCGTGGTTCTGCTCGTGCCTCTCCCCCCGCCAGCGCCGCATTAAAGCCCAAGAGCTGATGGCTGCCTGGTGACCCAGGAGCCATCCCAGGACATCGCTATACACCCCTCGGCGAAGCGCAAGGGGAGGACCCCGACTGATCCTGGAGGACGCAGCCGTTGCCGTGCCAGCCAAAATTACCGGTTCCTGTTCCTTCGGTGCGGGTGGCACCTTTAGCCCAGGCGCGGGGTCGGTGGGTCGCTAACGGGGAGGCTGGCGGCGCGGTAGGGAGGACGTTTGGGACCTGACCGGGAAGGGTTTGTTGAAAGGTCCCTGCCGATGCCCAAAGGGTGGCAGAAATGCCCAGAGACCTCCTGACTACCAAAGCCTTCCCCCCCCACGCCTGCGGTGCTATTGAGCTCAGATCCCCCCCGAGCGTCCCCCTCCCTCCCCCCCGGCTGGCCTCTCGTGTCTTCTTCGTGACACCGGTGCGACAGCGTCCTGGCTTCCCAGCACCAGCTAGACCCATTTTACAGCTTTTCAACCATTTATCTGGCGTTGCCCGTGGTCGGCAGCGGGCTGCAGGGGGGTGCCCATGCACCCACTCCCCCCGTGCTGGAGGGACCTGGGCTTCTCCCCAGCGCTTTCGAGGCGCGGGGGGGTTTTGTCGCCCCGGGTGTCACGGACTGCTCCAGCTCTGCATGTAAATGTAAGTGAGTGGTTAGGGAGCAGCGTTTCCACTTCCCAAAGGATAACCCCACTGCGGCGCCCAGGACCCTCTGCAGGGGGTGAGCCCTGCCTCCCCCCGAGGGGGGGGGTCTGGAGTCGTCGTTTCAGGGCCGGAGCCCGCAGCCTGCCCTGCTGGGGCTGGGTTGTTTGCACATGTTCACGGGGAAACAGTTTTAAAGGTGGCGATAACGAACATCCAATCAGTTACCATAGCGTTCGGGGATACGGCTGTGGCAGTCAATCTGCAGTGGCAAATCTGCATATTTATGCGGTTTCATTAATTATGTATTATGCAGCATTAATCCCAATAATATGTGTATGCTTGTTCAGTAGAACAGAGAGAAAAGGCCAGCCTAGCAGAAGAATTAATCAGAGAGCCATTCTCAGATCCCACATCGCTCTAGGTTGCAATTACAAGTGTTTTTACTTAAAAGGTTTTGCATTAAAAAAAATTAATTTTGCAAGATTTTGAGGTCCCCACGTAGCCACAAAAATTTAAGTTAAGCTATGAAAAATGGCTCCTCCACTCTTTGGGCAGCAGCCGCCGCCGAGCAGAGGAGGGGCTTTCGAGAGGGATCCCTGTCAAACAGCCCCTTAATTCTCCGTTAATTCTCCTGGCCCACGGAGGAGCCGCGTTTCCCGGGGCAGGGGCTGCTGGGCTTTTCATGGCGCTTGTGCAGTGTTGGGAGCCCGGCGAGCGAGCCCACGGCCGGGGGCTGCCGAACTGAGCAAGCAGGCTGGGTGAGCCCCCGAATCGTGGGGAGGCGACGCGACGGCGAGGGCTGCGCCCCCGGGCCCTGCGGGAATCCCACCCCGACCCCCGCCGGCCCCCTGCCCTCCCTGGGGCACCAGAGGCTCTGCTCACCTCGCTCGTATGGGTAGGAATAAATAAATAAATAGATAAATCAAGCAGCGTGCAGGGAAGGAAAGAAAAAGGGGGAAACGTCCAAGGCCAAACGCATTTCTGAGTTGGGAAGGGGGGGACAGGGGCGGGGGGGACGCCGAGCCGTCCCCGCACACCCAGGCAGCCCTCGCAGGGTGCTGTGCATCCCTGCCCTTCCTCCCAGCTCCCCGGGCTCTGCACCCTGAGCCTGCTGAGACCGAACCCGTTTTCCATGGGCCAACACAGAAACTGGCAGAAAAGGGCAATTTGCTGCTTGGCCCACGCGAAACGTGGAAGGGCCGGCGGTGTGGGCATCGCGGCGGCTCTGCGCGGGCACGGTGGGCAGCCTGCCCGTGTCTGCCCGTGTCTGCCCATGTCTGCCCATGTCTGCCCGTGTCTGCCCGTGTCTGCCCATGTCTGCCCGTGTCTGCCCGTGTCTGCCCGTGTCTGCCCATGCCTGCCCGTGTCTGCCCGTGTCTGCCCGTGTCTGCCCATGTCTGTCTGCCCGTGTCTGCCCGTGTCTGCCCATGTCTGCCCATGTCTGCCCATGTCTGCCCATGTCTGCCCGTGCCTGCCCGTGTCTGCCCGTGTCTGCCCGTGTCTGCCCGTGCCTGCCCGTGTCTGCCCGTGCCTGCCCGTGTCTGCCCGTGTCTGCCCATGTCTGCCCGTGTCTGCCCGTGCCTGCCCGTGTCTGCCCGTGCCTGCCCATGTCTGCCCGTGTCTGCCCGTGTCTGCCCGTGTCTGCCCATGTCTGTCTGCCCGTGTCTGCCCATGCCTGCCCGTGTCTGCCCGTGTCTGCCCGTGTCTGCCCATGTCTGCCCGTGTCTGCCCGTGTCTGCCCGTGTCTGCCCGCTGCCAGCACGTCCGATGCTCAAGAGACCGCGCGGTGGTTGCCCCGGCGAGGGCGCCTGGTGCATGGGGCGCAGGCAGCGTGGGTCACTGATGTCATAAAGAAATGCAGTCAGGACACCGAGATAGGAAAAAATGCAGAAAGGTAATTCCTCACGCTGCCGTAATTTGTGACATTGGCTTCAATTTGTTTTCATTAGTGGTTTGCTAATGCATTTATTAGCCATTACATACATACAGCAAAATGATGAGGTTTCCATATCTATATATGCAAATAAAATATGTCTGGCACATATATTGATGGACTGGGTAAACACCGGGCCAGTTCTCATTATCCCCAGGAGGGTTTTCTGGATTATTTTTTTGGACTGCAATAGAACGACCACCCACTTTTTCTGGTGTATTTTATTTCCTCTGCGTGGATGGCCGGGAGGCTGCAGGAACACAGGACCCTTTAAATAGGCAGAAATGCACCGCGAGCTCGGGGCTCTGACCAGCTCTTTAGAAAATAGGGTGATTTGGGCCCAGCTGTGTAAATGTTTTCAGTTGCGCTGCTGAGGCCCCGGGTTTGATTTCGTGCCAAGACAAGCCTTGCTCGAGTTGTTTTTGGCAGAGCCTCCTGGCTGAGGAATGTCAGCATCACTTTCAAAATATGATGGTTTGTAATTTGGACCACAGAATGAAAACTGAGCTTCTGGTACATTTTGCCATCATCTAATTACCAGGTCCCCAATTACAGTCAAGGAACAATCTCGGCAGCCGGGCGCAGGGGAAGGCTGCTCCCCTCGTGAGGGGTCCCTACGTGCGCGCTTCCCTTCGCGCATTCCCGAAAGGCCAGCGGGTTTTTCATCCAGCCAGCACCGGTGGGCATGGGCTGAGGGGCCGTGGGGACGCGGTTGTGGCTCCCCGTGACACCCCGGGGACGGGTCCCCCTCGCCAGCCCCGTGGCTCCCCGCATCCCACCCGGGTGCTGCGAGGCTGCGGGTCCCGGGCTCGCCGGCTGCTCACCGGATCCCAATTAAACTTTGGATTTCACTGGGCGGGGGGAGCCAGGGCCGACCCCGGCATTTCCCACGGCGGCCTCAGAGGCTGCGGCTGATCTGGAATCCCAGCGCAGGGGACTTCCCACGAAGGGCTCCCATGGCTACAGCGAGCGGGGAGTTAGTCGATGGATATGCTAATTTCATTACTCGTGTACATAATTGCAATCTAGGGGCTGGGAAGCTTTTTAGGTAATGGCAGCTGAGAGGAAGAATTTACCTAACTTTTGTAATATACGTGCAATATTATTTATCTCTTAAATAAAAACGCCCTGCCCAGCCTCCTCGAAGAGCGGGGGCGATGCTCGGGGGCCGCTGGGCAGGCAGAGTGCAGGCTGCACCCCGCGGGGGGGGGGGGCACCTTTTGGGGGTGGGCAGTGGGGGGTAAATCCCACCTTGTCATCCCCCTGCCTCCCACCTCCCTCCCTCCCTCTGGCGGGGGCAGCTCCCTTTGGCCAAGGGTTTGGATAGTCGCCTTTAATTTGTGTGCCTCTGTGCTTAAGGTCAGTGAAAGCAGGATCTGCTCCACGCCTCTGAAAACCAGACTGACGGTGTCTCAGGGGTCAGGCGCTGTACAATGCAAGTGCCCAGAACCAAAAGCCATTTTTGGTTATCTGCCCCGTAACCTCGCCGTGGTTCCGCGTCCCTCTCCGCAGACCGGAGCGAACAGCATCAACCTCGCCGGCGGGAGCGGGATGGCTCGGTCACGGCTTGCAGGGGGCTGCGGGGATGAAGCGCCGGTGCCGAGAGTCATTTTTATGATTAAGACGCGCTCAGCGCGGTGCCGCCAGCACCGGCAGCTCCCACCTCCCGTGCCCTGCAACGGCCCCCGGGCCTGCTCCCCGGTTTGCACGCGCGTGTGAGCTGGCAGAGGGTTTTCTGTCCCAGCGGCCGGGGCGGGGGTCACGGCTGACCCAGAATTATCCGGGCAGGTCTGGGTTTGGTCCCAGCGCAGGCAGAGGAGGAGGAAGGAGCTGCCCTGGGTGCCGGGGTCTCCATCTCCGCGAGGGCGCTGCTGACCCCAGGTGGAACCGCGGCTCGTGCTCGCTGCCGTGGGCTGTTTGCTGCGCCAAGCTGCCCGGCCGGGGTGGCTGCAGGCGGCCGCTGCGGGGGCTCTGCTCGGGGTCACCACCCCCGCCACCCCTTGGGGACCGTGTGTCCCCACCAGCCAGCTCACACCTTCCCATCACCTCTGGAAGGGGCTCTTTATCTCAGCCAAGTTTTCTGGTGCATCGCTCCCCATCTGTTCAAATGTACTCTGGCCTCAGCTATGGGCGCCCCCAAACGTGCTCTGGCCTCAGCTATGGGCGCCCCCAAATGTGCTCTGGCCTCAGCTATCGGCACCCCCAAACGTGCTCTGGCCTCAGCTATGGGTGCCCCCAAATGTGCTCTGGCCTCAGCTATGGGCGCCCCCAAATGTGCTCTGGCCTCAGCTATGGGCGCCCCCGTCTCCGTTTGCGTCTCGGGGGGACGCCCCAGCAGGGCTCTGGCAGGTTCCTCACCTGGCTTGTCCTCCTTCTTCCCGAGGGATGACTCTGAAGGTCCCACCCTGCAGGGGGGTGATGGCAGGCACAGTGCTCAGCGCGGGACGGGGACGCAGTTAAAAAAAGCTGCCTGATAGCTAACGTGCCCAGGAATGAGAGCTCCCCTCTGTGTGCCCTGAGGAACCAGCAAAGCCAAATCTGGGTGCGCCATCGTGAGAAATGCCTCCTGCTAATGCAGCTTAAGTGCTAATTCTTGTAGCTATTCCATCGCAGCAGCAAGAGGGTTTATCTTTAATTGGGTTTCATGCTCTAAATGCTGTGATGACAAAGGTTTGCGCAGGTGAGGCGTGCCTTGTAGGAGCGGAATAAATACCCGTGTCGCGCTGGGTATAATTACCCGCTGCCCCCTCCAGACATCATGAACGGTAAATTGAGGAGCGGCTCGGGCTGGCAGGGCGGCGTCTCTGGTTTGCACAAGACGACAGAGAACAACCAGCACAGCTGGACCTTGGCTTGCACCCATAGCGACATTGGCTGCTCCGCGGGTTAACCGGAGATCAGGTCTGATCAGGAAATCTCAGGCCCTGATGGAGAGGAGGCCGGTGGCCCGGGTGGTGGCAGCGATGCCCCCAGCACAGTTTTGCCATCCCCGCCGTGTTCCCGGAGCCCTGTGCTGAGCCCCCAGCCCCGCCGGCAGCGCCGCCTGCGCCGGCCGAGCTCCTTAGCCCTCTCAGCCTCACCAAAGGTGTGGGTAATGTATGGCCCCTCGTCGCTAACACTTTTAAAATGTTAATAGCCAGTAAATTACTTTTCTTTTTATATTTCTTAAAATAAGATTTCTTGCTCCAAGTTGGTGTCTCTGGCTGTCGTTACTGCGTCTCTCCTTTATTACAGTCTGTATTAGATGGACTGTAGAGATCTCATACAGATTTTATGGGAACTATTTTATTTATAAGAGTTTTCCTAGTGTCAGATGGATCTGACAATTCTGGAGTCCCCTTTTCCATTCCCAGGCAGAAAGACAGCAGAAACCTTAAGCACCTGGGGTACACACCGACCTGGACTTGGGGCTCGAGTCCTCGCAGCCAGGCTTGGGCTGAGGGGCTCTCGGGGGCTGAGCATCCCATGGGGCTGAGCATCCCATGGGGGCTGAGCATCCCATGGGGGCTGAGCTGCTCTCAGGGGCTGAGGGGATCTTGGGGGCTGAGCATCTCCTGGGGGCTGAGCTGCTCTCAGGGGCTGAGCACCCCTGGGGGGCTGAGCATCTCTCGGGGTGAGGAGCGGCTCTCGGGGGCTGAGCATCCCTCTGGGGCTGAGCATCCCCCGGGGGCTCTCGGGGCTCTCGGGGCCAGGAGCACACGTGGGGCCAGGAGCACACGCAGCCCAGCCCGAGCCTGGCCCTGGGCTCCCCAGGGTTTGGTCCCGGCAGGCTGTGCCCTACGCGTGCGGCTCCTAGGAGCTGCTTTTTCCCACACGCTTCAAGTGCCAGGCTGGCCACGCTGCAGACCCTGCTCTTCTGGCTGGTTCCTGAGCTATGAAATGGCAGCCTCCGCAGAGGAGACAGCAGGACTTTGATTTTACCCAGGGCAAAACATCTCCTTGCATCAAAATCACATTAACCAGGGAGTGCTCAAACAACTCGTGCGAGACAACCCGGCCTGAGAAACGCGAGACGGTGCCACCGCAGAGCTGCCCGTGTCCCGAGGGCTGCCGTGGTCCCCTCGCCTGGCAGCGTCAACCGAAGGGCTCTCCTGGGTGCTCGGGGTCTGGGTGGGAGATATTTATGGGGGAAGGGGATGCTGCATCCCCGTGGGCTGGGATTTGCATACCGCATGGAGGAAAAGAAGGCAATCAAAGCACGAATATAAATCGCCCAGCCTGGAAGGGTGCACTTTGTTCCTACCCCAGGCAGGAGATTTTTATAAGTAAATACAGAAGGAAAGCCAAGAGCCCTGCGAGGTCTCCATGGCCAGCGACCCTTAGCTGTCGTGTCTCTCCCGCGCTGGCACACCTTCCCCAGACCTTAGCTGGCTCCTGGCTGCAGCGTCTCAGAGCAAGCAAGGACACTAACCCAGGCGATGCTACCATGAGATAGCGGATGAGACTGAAATTGGAGCGTTTGCGACCAGTGCAGAATATTTAGGAGAATTCAGACCAGCAGAGCCTTTAATTCAGGCTGAGATTTTCTCTGCTTGAGGTTATTGGATGTGCCTGAGTTCTCAGCAGAAAGCAGATCATTCATCCTCTGAAATCCCTTCCCCCCTGCCCCCCCTTCTCCTTTCCCACCTCTCCGGCATCGGTGGGAAGCGAGCGGAGATGCGTGCGTTGTACCCGTGCCACCGAGGTGCTGCGCCTGCAGAATTGCACCCCGCGGTGCGCAGGGCTTGGGAAAAGCCTGCTCGTACCCGGTGATGGCTTCTGCAGGGAGAGAGCCATGCACCCCCGGAACGCCCCCCCCCCGGGATTAGCACTGGGATCTGTCAGGGCCAGGAAAGTGCCCTTGCTCAGCAACCGAGAGGCAAAGCCGCGAGCAATAGGATTGCTGCTATAAATAGCAGTGGGCTCATGGGAACGTTGTTTATGGCTGGGGTGGGGGGTGCGAAGGCCACCCCCCGCTTTCCAGCAATGCAGAGATGATGCTGTCCTGCTCCCGGCCCGCTTGCAGCCAGCCGAAAAGATAAATGCCTTTGGTGGGAATTTTGAATTCCATAAAGACTTATTCCTTGTTTTTAGCCCTCTGCTGCTTTCCCAGTGACGACTGCAACTCGCCCATCAATCATCCCCCGTAAGCTTCTTCACGTCTCGCATCCAAATGCTGGCAAAAATGCCCACCACCCCGAAGCCTCTCCAATTCAGCTCCTTCCAGCCGAAGGCGTGTGTCGCTGCTCCCAGGCTCCTATTTCTGGGAGAAAATAGCTGTTCCCTGCGCTATTTCTGGGTGACTCTGCAGGCACCTCCCATGGATGCACTGCTATGTTTCCTGCTAAAGCACATTAACATCTCTGGAGAACTCAGGCTGTCAGCTAAAGCCCCAAACAGTTATGTGCATGCTGAATTTTAAGCACCAGAGTCAACAGCGTTAATCACGCGCTTAAAACGAAGCACTTTGGTAAGTCTGCAGGATCAAGGTCTTAAACTGCAAGATCCTTGGAGCAGGGTCTTTCATGGTGTGTCTGGAGATTAGCAGGCAAATAAAAACACTGCTAAGAGCTGCCCAAACAGCCCCGATAACACCCTGGTCCTTGGGGAAGGCCCGTCAGGGGGTGTGGGGTGGGAGGGAGTGGGGGCAGGAGGGATCCCCCCTGGTCCCTGGGGAAGCCCAGTCAATGGGTGTGGGGCAGGGGGCAGTGGGGGCAGGAGGGATCCCCCCCTGGTCCTTGGGGAAGGCCAGTCAATGGGTGTGGGGCAGGAGGCAGCAGGGGCAGGAGGGATCCCCCCTGGTCTTTGGGGAAGCCCAGTCAGGGGGTGTGGGGCAGGGGGCAGTGGGGGCAGGAGGGATCCCCCCCGGTCTTTGGGGAAGGCCAGTCAATGGGTGTGGGGCAGGGGGCAGTGGGGGCAGGAGGGATCCCCCCCTGGTCCCTGGGGAAGCCCAGTCAATGGGTGTGGGGCAGGAGGCAGTGGGGGCAGGAGGGATCCCCCCCCGGCAGGGGCTTCTCCGTGCTGCTGTCCCATTTACTGCTGCTCCCGGAGCTTTCCTGGCCCCCCTGCCTGCTGCGTCGGCCCCTGGCTGCTCGCTGTGCGGCGGATGAATTAAGTTATCCTTTCCGGTAAGTGCGTTTCTCAGTCACGTTGTTCGCCAAAGGAGCTGTGAAATCCTAGCGGCGTTTCCTCCCGTGCATCATGCCACATTTCCCAGGCTCTTCTCCCTCTTGCCTCCCTTCCATCAGTCTTGTGCGCGGAGCCGAGAATGCCCACGAGCGAAGGCACAAAATATGCATGATATGCTCCATCATGTAGGACCAAATCATTTGCTCCTTCTATAAATCCATAGCCAAATCACTTTGTTTCCACACAAGAATCTCACGCTGTGTAGAACTAAAGGAGGAAATCATCGCGTGTCTGTTGAGATGTTTATCTCAATTGCTCGCAGTCCCACCAGCTCCTTGGCTTTTAACGAGGGGAGGAAGAAAGGGTCCTCCCCTCCTCCAGCGGGGGTTCTGCAGGAGGAAACGCAGACGCCTTCCCCTCCCTTCGTTTGCCATGTTGCTGTAAAACAGCAAACTTAATAAATCCCGCGCAATTGGGCACAAGTCTTGTTTCCCTAAAAGCGATGTTCTCCATAATTGTCTATGACACAACACGCTACATATTAGTTATTTTTCCCTTAGTAGATCATCAGAGCACAGTGAAGCATTGCAGCTGAGGTAATTGAATGTCTTCTTTAAAACAATACGCTGCAAAAAGTCTCCTGACAAGTTCCAGTGTCTTATTTTAAACAGATCATACCCCGGATGGGGGGGGGGGGGGG
>JADKXX010009524.1:5000-30319 GCA_017310255.1 Butorides virescens | reverse complement strand
GTCCCCCCTTGCCAAGGGACCAGGGCTTGAGGCCATCCTGGGCGCCAAGGCTGGCAAGTGCTTACAGCTGGTGAGCAGCCACGAGCTGTGCCGGGGTGAGGAGGCTCGGAGCGGGTCGGGAGCCCTGGTCGGAGCCAGCCCCGGGGGGGCGTGCAGCTCGCAGGGTGCTGTGCGGGTGAACACGGGGACCTTGCCTTGGCAAAGGTACCTTTGAGCTGCACGAGCGCCTCTGATTTGCTTACCTCCACAATTATTTTTATTTACTGTTTGCTAATCCTGTTAACGGGATGGGCAAAAAGAGACTAATTCACTTTAACTCCAATGACTTGTTAATAATTGATGTATTGACAGGAGCAGGCCGCCCGATGACCTTAAACAGCCACCCAAATCCTGTGTCGAACTGTTTGACCTTTTAAGCCAGTTCAGATTATTCCTGCAGAAGAAACCCGTGTCCGCTTTGATTTAGTGCAGGAAAATCCCCCTTAACCTTCAGGTGTCGGGGAGGATGTGTTTAATTTACAGTAAAGCCAAGTCATGATCAGCAGGAGAATGAAAAAGTCCTTCTGTGGGGGAAAGTTATTACCACTCCCTCCACGGTGATGATCTCTCCAGCTCAACAAGCCAATACCTCTTTAATTATTGAAAGGAAGCCTTCGACAAGGGGCTGTGGAGCTACCGGGCTGCGGGAGGGCAGCCACAGGCTCGCCCTCTGCGGAGCCCCGGCGTGGGGGCGAGCAGCGCGGCGTGCCGTCATCGCGGCGGGGGAGCCTCTCCTTTTCGGAGGGGCTGTTGCATTTCTCACGCACGTCCTGGCCAGCAGCTCTCGCTCTGGATTTGGCCCTTAGGGGGGCTGGAAGGCCGGTACGCAGTCCCTAATGCAGGGCATCCCCCCGCTGCTCACCGGCGCACAAGGGCACAAACAGTTCAGGATCCATCGGCAGATCCCAGGGTCCCCACCAGCCCTGCTGGGACACGGGAGCTGGGTGCTCCTGGCTGCCAGGGGGGTGCCAGCCACGGGCCACACCGGGGCACAGCCTTCTGTGACCGGCGGGAAACAAATAATCAGATGTCCTTGAAATGATCACCGGGGTCGGAAGCTTAATTCTTCGGGACGGGGCCCGGGGTGCCCAGGGGACAGAGGCTGAACAGGGTGCCCACAAACCTCCCCTCGCCGGGTGTTGGGTCTCAGAGCGAGGATGGGGAGGCTTCTCCCCAAACACGTAGCTGACGCCGGGGGCACGGTCATCCTCCACTCGAGCGGCGCAGACCCGCTGCGGGGCTTTGCACCGTGATGCTCCCTAAGTGCCACCGGAGGAGCGGGGCTGTTGGCACGGCAGAGGTGACCCTGCTGTGGCCAAGACCCTGGCTCCGTGTTCTCAGCCACACCAGCGGGGAGAGGCAGGCTGTACAAAGGCTGCTCAGCAATTATCAGCAGGAAAATTTGAGACTTCACCAGGCTGCTTAATTAAGCCCCCATGTGGCCTCTTGGAGATTCATCACACGGCACTGAAAACTGTTCCCACCACCCTCGCTCCCCTTGGAAGGGCAGGGAGCACCAGCAGAGCCTTTGTTTAGGATTTTTGGACCTCAGCGTCTCAGCAGGAGCCGGGAACTGCAGCGATGCCCCAGCGTTTCGTACCGCTGTGCCGTCTGGCGAGGGTGGCGGGGTGCAGAGCAGCCCGGTCCAGCAGGAGGGATGCGGATTTATTCTGATGGCAACGCTTTGCTCAGCCCCCGTAGAAACAGCTCTCATCGCTCCTCTTGCCTGCCCCCCCCCCCCGGCTGATGCCGAGGAGCCGCTCTCGCCTGCGCCCCTGCCCCTTTGCCCAGAGCCCCGGCTGGAAACGGCGCCGGGGTCCCCGGGGAGAAGTGGGGCGCAGAGCCGGGGCCTCGGGCGTGAGACCTTGGGGGGGGTGCGAGAGGAGGGAGCGGGAGCGGGGGGCACCCGAGGGTGGTGGCCGCCCTGTGCCTCCCCGTTGGGCTCCTGCCTGCGCCCCCCACCATCGGCGCCGCTGCCCGCAGGGTCCCCCCCCCCAGCCCCCGCCCCAGCCCCTGCCCTGGCCGCGGGGGAGCCTGGCGGGGCTGCTTCGTGGTGCTGAAGAAACCCCCCCACCACCGAGCCTGCTAGCTCATTTACATACTCCTAGTTTAATTCTCCTAGGGTATGCAAATATATGCAAACAGCAATCCAGAGAGAGTCAGAAATAGCACAGAACATTAAAATCACCCTACTTGAATATTGTTTTATGCAAACGATGTACGCACGCAGTGTGTAGCTGATTTAAATAGAAGCAATGTCAGCATGGCAGTTATTTACCCTTCCAATGATCTTAGCAATTTTTTTTATTAAACTTATATAAAATATAGTGAACAGGCACCAAGAACGTAGAAAGTATTTTAATGTTAGCCTTAACTAACACCAAGAAAAGGGCAAACTTCCCCGCTGCCTGTGCCCAAAGGGCAGCTCAGCGTTATTTTTCACCCTCTGCCATTTGCGTGGATGTTGTGGGGTTTCTAAACCCGGCCGCTGCCGGCACCTCGGAGGGAGCCGGGGCGCGGGGCAGGGCAGGGCAGGATGGTGGGGGCTCGACGCCCTCGCCGTGCGAGCGTGGGGTGGCCCCCTGTGCGTGGGGTGGCCCCGTGAGCGTGGGGTGGCCCTGTGAGCGTGGGGTGGCCCCCTGTGCGTGGGGTGGCCCTGTGAGCGTAGGGTGGCCCCGTGGGCGTGGGGTGGCCCCGTGTGCATGGGGTGGCCCTGTGAGCGTGGGGTGGCCCCGTGGGCATGGGGTGGCCCCCTGTGCGTGGGGTGGCCCTGTGAGCGTGGGGTGGCCCCCTGTGTGTGGGGTGGCCCCGTGTGCATGGGGTGGCCCTGTGAGCGTGGGGTGGCCCCCTGTGCGTGGGGTGGCCCCGTGGGCGTGGGGTGGCCCCCTGTGCGTGGGGACGGCGGGGTATGCGGGGCCGCTTCTGCCTCTGTCCCTGCCCGCGCCCCCACGCGGGGCCGGGGGCGGTGGGATCCTGCTCCGCGCTGAGCTCCCTAAAAGCCCGGGGCTGCGGGGGGGCTGTTGCCGCCTGGCTGCGGGAGGAGCGAAGCGAAACCTCCCCGGGGACGAGGGCGGGCAGCCTGCGAGGTGACAGCATCCCCCGAAAATGCGCCCGTGCGCTCCGGGACAGGGCGCAGGGCTGGACCCTCCACGCCAGCACGCTCCCTGCTTCCCGGGGGGCCGGGTTTGGCCGCGGGGCGCCGCGTGCCCGGGCAGGGTGGGTCAGCACCGCTCGGCCAGTCGCGCCTTGGGGATCAGCTCCTTTTCGGCTCCTGCATCGCACGGCCGGGGGTTCGTGAAGCTCCTCACGGCCGGGGGTTCGTGAAGCTCCTCACAGCCGGGGTCCGGTCTCCGCACCCACCCGCCCAGCCCTGCCCGGGTCGCCGAGAGCGGCTCTCCGCCCGCGCTGGGGAACCATGCCCAAAGCTCCCTCCCATGGTCCGTGAGCTCTGCAAAGGCCCTGGGCACGCTTGGGCACGGGCACGGGCACCCGGGGGCAGAGCACAGTCCCCAGGTGAGCCCCGGGATGGCCTCAGGGGTGTGACACAGGGGACACCCCCAGACCCTCATGGGATGCAGAGCTCCTGCCCCAGGGACACAGCTCCCGCCCTGGGGACACAGAGCTCCTGCCCCAGGGGGACACAGAGCTCCTGCCCCGGGGGGACACAGAGCTCCTGCCCTGGGGACACACAGTTCCTGCCCTGGGGACACACAGCTCCCGCCCTGGGGACACCTTGTTTGGATGCCACCATTGCATCTCTCCCCAGAGCTGTGCCTGGTGGCTCCCTGTCCCCATGGGGCCACCCCAGCCTCAGAGGGGAGCAGTGGCGAGCGCGGGGAGCCTGGGGAGCCCGGGGACTGGGATGGCCACAGCCCCCCCCAGCGCTCCCCTGTGCATTAAGCGGTGGTGACACCCGGACAAATGAGACATCTCCCGCCGCACGCCCGGTGCCCGACCACGGAGTACGTGAACGCAGGAAGAGAACGAGGAAGGGGGGCGCCTGCGCGGGGGCGGCGCAGCGGCTCTGTACATCACGCCACAGACCCTGTGTGTGCCCTGTCACGGCATGTCACGGCATGTCATGGCATGTCATGGCGCTTATCTCCCCGGCCCCGCCGAGGTGCACGCCGAGCGCTGGGACGGGGCGGACTCGCCTCCTAATTAAACATCCAGGGCACGACGGACGAGCCCCGCGCGGGGCGTGGGCTGGGCGCGGGCGCAGGCAGTGCCGCTGGCCCGGGGGGGCGCCAGCCCCTGAGCCACCCCTGGTGGGACCCAGGGACGACGTTGGGCAGGGTCCTGCTGGACCCTCTCCCTGTCGTCCCCACGGGGCAAGGGGAGAGCCTTGGTGCTGAGCCTGGGCACCGGGGCTGGGGGGGCTGCGCTTGTATCGGCCTTGGAAGATGCCCGTCCATCCATCCATCCGTCCATCCATCCATCTGTCCATCTGTCCATCTGTCCATCCGTCCATCCGTCCATCCGTCCATCCGTCCATCTGTCCATCCATCCATCCCTTGGCCTGCAAACAGCCCGGGGCAGCTTCCGCGGCCAAGACGTCCCCGCGAGGGCAGACGAGAGGGGTCTGGCCCAGCCTCTGCCCAGTGGGAGCCCAGCGCCGCACGGGGGCTGCCCACCCTGCCCCGGGGGCTTTTCCCGTGCTGACAGATTGGGGGGGGGGAGGCACGAAGTTAAATTCTACGGCTTTTGCTCGGCGTTTGTGCAGTTCAATAAATGGTCCTCAGGTCCTTTTCTCCAGCGCGATTTCTGCCAGGCGCCTCCATGCACGACGTGGCAGGGCGGACGGTGGGGGTGAGCACAGGATGCCTTTGCTTTGCTTCAGTTTATTTTCAACATCACCCCACCAGTGCCAGGCCACCGGGGCGGTTACGGCTGCAGAGGGCACGACTGCACAGCGCAGCTCTTCAATAACTCACAGCTGCATTTTATCCCTGTTCCTGTTACGGACGAGTTAGAGCTTTCATTTTTCCCTCCAAAGCCCCATCTCCATGGAGGCTGTTATAAACAATTTTTAGGCACATTTAGGACAAAAAGGTGTGGAGCGAAACACCACGTGCCCGTGCTGGTCTGGAGGGGAGCGTGCGTTGCTGCCGGCTGCGTCAGAGCCGACCAGAACAAACCAGTCCGGCTGCACGCAAAGGTTTGCTTGGCCCTCCCTGGGTGCTGAGCAGCATCCTGGGGGGAAAGGAGTGTGTGGTTGGTACTGAAAAAAAAGCCGAACGTGTAAGAGAATTGGTCTGGTGAGGGTGGAGTTGCTCCTGGCAGGGGGTCCTGCCCGCGCCCGTGCGTCCCTTCCAGCCCTCGTCAGCCTCGGGGGCCCTTTGCTGGTCCCCTGCCCAGAACCAATTTTCTCCCCACCAGGCTGTGGTTGAAGAGAGCAGCTCCCGGCGGGCTGGCGTGCCGGCTGCGCGCTGCCGGAGCTGCCAAACCCGGCTGCACCCCTGGGGCTGCTCTGCGGGGCGGGCAGCTCCAGCCTGGGAGCCAGCAGCGCGCTCCCGCCGGCTTCCTTTAAATCCTTTTGGGGCTGGGTGCTGCACCGCCTGTCTCTGCTACGTCTCCCGTCACATTCCCGGTTACCGGCTTCCGCATTAGCGAGGTGGGGAACATCTCCCGCACGGGGAGCTGCTGTCGGGCCATGGCGATCCATGTCGTGAGCAGAGCCACAACCCCGGGGGCTGGGCACGGGGGGTCAGCCCCGTCCTGCCCCCCGGCCCCTTGCAGAGTTCCCACCCCACGGCGGCCTCAGCCCCTCCGTAGAACGGGCTTTCACGGCAGCCTTCGGCCTCATCCTCCCCGGGATGCTGAGCTGCCTTTGTTGCAGTTAGTTGGGCTGTCAGTTAGAGAAGTTGCATTATCAGGCAAACCCTAAATACCCTAAAACCTTGCAGCCGGGCTGTGTGGGGCCTGTGCTGCACCCATCTGCATTTTTTCTCACGATGAAAGTCGCCCGTGACGCTGAGCGGAGCAGGCGCGAGGATTCGCGCTTCTTTTCAAACCCAGCACGAGATGGCATGGCCGGCGGCGGGGGCTTTCGGGGAAGGTTTGCCTTGGCCGGCCAACCCCAGCTTTGTGGGAACCCCCACCCCAAATCCTGCTGGGAAGGGAGCGCTCAGGCGGCTGCGGGCTGTCCCGGGTGCGCGGGGGGTGCAGGGAAGGGGACCCCCGCTCTGCCGAGGGGCAGGGGGATGCGGCACGGCCGAAGCGTGGCCCCTGGGGGGCTGCCAGGGCACCACGGCACAGCCGGCGGCCGGAGCCCCCTGGGGTGGTGGGGGGCTGTGCCAGGGTGATGCCCCCGTTCCTGCGGGAAGGCGGGGGGTGCCCCCCACTGCAGGGTGCCCGGGGAGCCCCCCTGCGCCCCAGCTCTGTGCCCCCACGGGGGCAAATGACCTGCTCGGGGCCGGGGGCCACCCCCGGGGGCAGGGACCGGCGGCAGTCGCTCCGAGGGACGACCACCACCGCTGCCCAGCGCGGGCGTTGGGGGGTTCCTCACTCCCAGCCTTTGGAGTGGGTTTCAACTGGGACCCCGTGTTTATTCAGGGAGATCCGTGCTGCCGCGACCTTCCTGAACTGCCACATTCCTTTTAATTATGATTGGCAGCTCATGGAAATTCGGGCCCTTGATTGGCAGCTGAAGTAACTTTCTTCCTTCCCACAATTCTTCAGGTTCCTTCCCATCAATAGACATAATGTTGGCTACTTTTCTGGGATAAATAGCAACCTTTGCCCCCCTCCTTTATTTGGCAAATGCTCAACACTTCATTCTTTTCAGAAAGCCCCTTGGAATGCAGCTGAGAAGGGCCTCAGCCGTGCTGCCCTCCTCCTCCTCCTCCTCCTCCTCCTTCTCCTCCTCCTCCTTCTCCTCCTTCTCCTTCTCCTCCACCTCCTCCTTCTCCTCCTCCTCCTCCTCCTCCCACCCGCCTCTGCTCAGCACCCGGCCAGGGGGGGACTTTTGTGCAAGAGCAAACAAAGGCTCGTTGGCAACACTTCTGGATTTCATTTAAAAACACATTTGTCACTCTGGAATAAAATAAACTCATTTTTCTGCTTTTTTTTTTTTTTTTTCCTTTTTTGCTTAACTCCTCCCCCTCAGGTTTCCCTGCAAGCAGCTCTGGTGCTGGGATCGCTGGACAAAGATTTGCAAAGGGCAAATGAAAGCGCGCGCTCGCCCCGGGGCCGCTTGGCTTCGTCCCCTTCCCGGTGCCGTTAGCACCCGTCCTGCCCCCCGGGACGCGCTCGTGCCCCCCTGCGCCCCCCGGGACCCCGGGCTGTTCCTCTCACCTTGCGGTTGCCGAGCTCAGCCAGCGCCCAGGAACCCCCCCCCCCCATTCTGCTTCCCAGCTCTTCAGGCACCGTCCCAGCACCCGGAGCGGTGCCGGAGCTCAGCCCGCAGCCGACCCCGGGTTTGGCTGGGAGGGGGTAAATGCCGTGGGTCTGCAAGGAGAGCACGGGCGCTTTGGGGCACGGGACTTGTGCTCGGCGGCTGGGGAAGTGTCCTCGAGGAAGGGCTGTCCCCTGGGGTGTCCCCTCCCTGAGCAGGGTGTCCCCTCTCCGAGCAGGGTGTCCCTGTGTCCCCTCTCCAAGCAGGGTGTCCCCTCTCTGAGCAGGGTGTCCCCTCCCCGAGCAGGGTGTCCCCTCCCCAAGCAGGGTGTCCCCTCTCTGAGCAGGGTGTCCCCTCCCCGAGCAGGGCGTCCCCTCTCCAAGCAGGGTGTCCCCTCTCCGAGCAGGGTGTCCCCTCCCCAAGCAGGGTGTCCCCTCTCCGAGCAGGGTGTCCCCTCCCCGAGCAGGGTGTCCCCTCTCCAAGCAGGGTGTCCCCTCCCCAAGCAGGGTGTCCCCTCCCCGAGCAGGGTGTCCCCTCCCCGAGCAGGGCGTTCGCCGGCGGGCACGGGGCAGGGCAGTGGCAGGGCAGGGCAGCCGGCATGGCCAGCGCTCGCCACCGCTCGCCCTGCGCTTCAGGAATTCAGTGAAACTCAGCCCCAGCTCCTAAGAGCTGCTTGTGCTGAACAATAGGCAGTTAGGAAAGGATTTGAAAAATGATGAAGAGAATACTTGAAGGTTGTATTTTAAAAGACATGAAGAGGCTCCCGAGCTGCAGAAATTGCTTGTGTGCACAATACAGACATTCACCCTTCTCCGCCAGCCCCAAACTGGAGAGTGTTTTAAAGAGAGATGACAGACCTCGGCGCTCTCTGGGTTTCTCAAGAGCAGGGTGGATGAGGGCACAATTAGCGAAATACCGTATCATTTGCATTTTCAGGGGTACTTGAAGGATTCTCACTCTCTGCTGGAGGGAAAGGGCAAATGGGAGGGAAGGCGTCCAGCACCGCTGGGACCCAGCAGCCACGGTCCAAGGTCTGAGGTCCGTGGTTCTGTCCCCCGGGGGTGAAGGCTCTCGCCCCCTTTCCGTGACCCCGAGCGTTTGGCCGTCTTGTGCCAGAGGAGGGTGCTGGGGGGTGGGAGGGCAGCTCGGCGCGGGCGGGCTCCAGGACGTGCCCCCGTGCAGCCAGCTCAGCTCAGCGCGTGGCCCGGGCTCCGGGGACAGGGGTGCTGCTGCTCCTGGGGACCTCAGCGACCTCAGAGTTCATCATCAAGGTTTTTCTGGGTTTGTTTTGTATTGCAAAATGAGAGACAGTTAACGAGCTTTCCTCTTCTGGAAAAACTCTCCTTTTTGGAAACACGAGGCGTGTTTTACAGCACAGAGCAGAAACTTTCCAGCCAGATGCCGCTTCCTTACAAGACAGGCACAACAACTTCGTGCCATCCCCCAAAATCTCCTCCTTTCCAAGGTCACAATAGATGTTTTCTGGCGAACACACATTTGTCAGACTTTTGGTTAACTCCTGAGCATCTGGGTTGAGTCTCTGCAGTTTAGGTCATTATAAAAAATAAAGCTACTTGTCCATTTTCAGCTCTGTCCTTCAGGGTGGGCTGGTGAACCTGCAGATCTCCAGGGCCATCTCTGCTGGCTGCCCGCGCTGCTGAGGCTCGGATGCCCCTGAGATGGTGAAACGGGCAGGGCCGAAGGGCTGCGGGCAGCTTTGGGGCTGCGTGGGTGTTTGCAGGGCTTTGGGCTCTTGGTCCGGGGGGGTGCTGGGGGCACCAGGTGCTTGCTCTTGCCACATCCCCTTCACCACGGGCAGACCCTCCATGCTTAAATGCACCAGAGAGGAAAAACAACAGAGCAGACGGGGGGCTCGATGGGCTATTAATGGAAATACCTCTTCCCCTGTTGTTATTTGCAGCTTGTGGGAACTGTGCAGAACCGCAGAGATGGGAGCCAAAAAGGGTCTCTTGTGCAATCCCGCCTGCTCCCCCCCGCCGCGGGGCTGTGCGCTCCTCCGCACCCCCAGCTGCAAACAGAAACAGCCCCAGCTGCTGCTGGCCGGGGCCTGGGGTTGGGGACGTACCCCCCCCAGGTTGGGAAGCCCCTGGGGTTCGGTCCCCGGCTGCAGGGGCCGCTGGCCGGGGGCCCCCCCATGCCCGTCCCCGAGGTTTACATACAACGCAATGAACTGCATTAAGGGATGGCAGCCAAGGGGGAGGCGACCGGGGACTTTGGTCTCCTCCGGCAAATAGCCGTTTTCTGCGTGTTTGCAACGAGCTGCCCTCAGGTTAACGATGCCCAGCAGCGCCAGCGAGGGCTGGGCTGAGCCACGGCACGTTTGGCTGTTCCCCGCTTGCACAGGGCAGCGTCCCCCGCACCCCCCGTGTTTCGCACGCCCGCGTTCACCCAGCTCGGCAGCACGGCGGCGGCGGTGGGTGCTCTCCCATGCTCGGCTGACCAGTCACAGCCTGTGCTCCCCTCGCCCCGCACAAGGATGAGGAAAGCCAGGAGCGATGAGCTGCGTGCCAGGAGGGCATCCGGGGACCGGTGGCCACGCTGCATCCACGACGCTGGCACCTCCTGCAGCCCCTCGGGGACCGGCGGCTTTGCCGACCCGGCTGTGTTTCTCACCAGCCGGTCTCTCGCCGTCATTTGTGAGCTCTGGCCGAGGTTTTCCATAGCTGGGGAGGTCTGCAAGAGCCTTCGCCTGTGCCTGCCCTCCTCTGCGGGGTGACGGGGGAGCCCCGGGCAGGGACAGGACAGCCGTCCCCACGCAGGAGCCCTGTGCCGTGGAACGTGGAGGAATGTCATCGCTCCCATCCTTCTGTCAGATTTGGTTGAAATCTGCCAGGAGATTAAAAAGTTATTGCTGCAGACGCGTAGCCAGATACAGACAGGCATGGACAGCCCGGCCACATGCAATGCATTTCATTAGGACACTGAGCTAAAACCGTGCTGGAGCTCATCTTCCTCCCCCCATCGCCCTGGTGTCGCTGCCTCGTTTCATGTCTGCGCTCACTGGACAGACTGGTTTCAATGAACTGTAATTGCTCCAAACATTTCCTAAACTCTTCCCGGTATAGCTCATGCCCACGCATGCGGAGCAGCCAGCCCTGCTGGGCTCAGCTCTGCCGGGCTCAGCCCTGCTGGGCTCAGCTCTGCCAGGCTCAGCTCTGCCAGGCGCAGCTCTGCAGGACTCAGCTCTGCTGGGGCGAGAGGCTTCCTAACGAGTGAATGTGCTGAAGGGGAGCGGTGCGAGAGGCAGAACCAAGGATGGGCAACAGAGGAGGGATGTGACCATTGCTCGGGTCCTTAGGGATGAACCCAAGAAGGTGAAAGCCCAGGTGGAGCTAAGGGCAGCGAGGGACGTTGGAGGTAACCACGGGCTTTGGGTGGCTCTGCTGGTGGCCAGGAGACCCCAGAGAAGCCGTGAGCCTGTTAGGACATGGGAGACACCGTGTGGTGATGGAAAGTGCAGAAAAGGCAGAAAAGTTGATGATTTTGGGGGTCATTCTGCACATACGGTCTGGTTTTGGGAGGGGAGAGGGAGGCTGGATCCGTGGTGGGAGGGAGGGGTTCGTGCCTGTCCCCTAACACAAGCGGCGGCCGGTGTCCTGCCCCTCCCAGCCTCCTCGGGTCACCAGGGGCCGCTTCCAGCTGCAGCCTCCCCCCTTTCACACCCCGGCGGTTCCTCTGCTTGTGGGCAAAGCCACCCCCTCCGTCCCCTTCCTGCGCGGCCGTTGCAGCTGGGCTCCCCCCCGGGGCCGATGGTGCTTTCAGGATGTGGTTTCTCCGGAAACGCGGGAGCATCCCAACGGCCGGGGGCGGCTGGTGGGCTCTGGTGCCATCTGCGCGTCCGCAGAGCCGGCCCCCGGGAAGGGCGCACGCCGTGGGGAGACACCCTGCCACCGCCATCCCGCCCCCCTCCTCACCACAGCCCCCGCGGCCCAGGGGTGCTGGCGCTGAGTTTGCCAGTTCTCTGCCGGCTCATGACTCAAGCCAGCTCCCACCTGGATCCTTCCCTGGCTCAGTTTTCTGCCACGTTGGCGAGTGGCGGTGATTCCTGGAGAAGTCCGGGCGGGACCAGAGGTGATGCCAGCGGGGGCAGCAGGGGGATGCCACCGCCAGCAGCAGGGACCCCTGGGCTTGGCTCAGCCCCGTGCGGCGCGGCATGGGTACCAGGGGGTGGGCGGGTTGGGCTGGACTGATGATGGGGAGCAAGAGGAGGGCCCGGCAGGAGAGGAAGGGAGAGCGGGTGAGAACGTGGTGAGACCCGGAGCCATCGCCCGGCGCTGCAGCATGCCCTCGGGAGGCTGTCACCGGCGGGCTGCTCCTCAAATTGGTTTTTTTTTTAATCAGAAAGGAAATTGCGTGTATGTCTCCTAAGGCTGTGGTAAGGCCGGGACATATCCAGATTTGTGCTGTGCAAAGGGCTGGGCAGAGGGCGGCGGATCAGCCCGTGCAGGCGCTGGGGTCGTGGGGTCTCAGCAGAATAAACACGAAGATGCAGAGAGCCACTGCCTCAGCCCCCAGCCCCCAGGGGAGGAAGGGGCTGCTGCACTCGGGGAATGAAAGAATTCCCTTGCAAAGGGGCAGAGAGCAAAAGGAGCAGAGGTGGCGCTGGTCCCCGTGCACATGGGGGGGACGGGACAAGGCTGCACCGGGGAAAAGGCTCGGAAAAGCGGCGGAGGAAGAGGAGGGCTTGTGTTTTGGCACTGGCCAGCGTTCCCAGCCCTGGCTGTGCTCCCGCCGTACTTAACGTGGAGCTAAACCCGCTCCTTACCCCCGGAAGCTCGTCAGCAGGGCTGGGGCGCAGCAGACGGGTACAGACGGACGGGGAGAGGAGGAACAGCCAGGCGGGACCAGCAGCGCCACGTGCGCCCGCTAAAGCGCAGCGGCAGCCTCGCTTCCCAGCCCGTGGAGAATTCCGAGGAGCGTTTGGGTTCCTTCGGGATGCTCACAGGTGGTTCGGCTGAAGCATGACAGCCAGCAGGAGACAACACTTGTTTGGAAACCCGGCAAATGCTTGGTGAGGAAAGGAGCACCCGGCCCCCCCGGCCCTGCGCGAGCAACGCCCTCGCCCCAGCACGAGCAGGGCCCGGGCGGGCTCTGGCCAAGAGCTGAGCAGCGCCGCCCCATCCCATCCCATTCCGTCCCATCCTGTCTAATCCTGCCCCATCCCATCCCATCCCATCCCGCCCTGTCCAATCCTGTCCCATCCCGTCCCATCTCACCCCGTCCCATCCCATCCCATCCCATCCCATCCCATCCCATCCCATCCCATCCCATCCCATCCTGTCCCATCCCATCCTGTCCCATCCCATTCTGTCCTGTCCCGTCCCGTCCTGTCTCATCCCATCCCACCCTATCCCATCCCGTCCCGTCCCGTCCTGTCCCATCCCATCCCGTCCCATCCCATCTCGTCCCAACCCATCCCATCCTGTCCCGTCCCATCCCGTCCCATCCTCAATGCTCGGCCGCCTTGCCATCACCCAGGGCCGTTGGCTCTCCAGGCGGGGGGGGCAGTGACCGGCACCGGCAGCAGCCCGGCTCCCGGGCAGGGCTCCCCCAGCCCCGGCGTGGCCCCGGCCGACGGCCGCAGGGAGCCTCTCCGGGGAGCGGCGCCGGCGGAGGCAGCGCGCCGTGATGGGCTGTATATTAAGCGGAGTGGCAGCTGTGATATTGCCATCTAAAACTAAGTACAAAATTTACAGCAGTAAATTCTTCTCTCTTCAGGGTGGTTAATTATCTTAATTACTTTTATTATCTTTTATCTTTTAAGATCCTAAATTGCTTATTTCTGCTTGTGTTGCCAAAGGGGGTTGCATATTTTTTACTGGCGCACGCTGTGCAGAGGCACCGATATGCGTGTCTGCGTGGTACACTTTAAAAGAACTTTGATTTATACAAGACTTCTCCTTGGGATTTTAATTGTACTAAATAGGGAAAACAAAGTTCAGTGAAATACCGACTGACGGAGGAGCTGACAAGTGGCTCCTTCCTTTTCTGCAGCGCGGGGGCAGAGCCGCCCCTGCTGCCCGCCGCGCCAAAGGGAGGGAAGTTTGGGTTTTGGGGCTGTAACCGCTACGGCCTCGGGGCTGCGGCCGGACGAGCGCAGCGGGGGGCGCGTGGCCGCGGGGGTGCCCGGCGCCGTGGCGGTGATGGGTGCCGACGGCCCCCGCTGGGTGTGGGCAGCCAGCAGCGGGCAGGGAGGGCTCGGCGCGGGCACCGGTGCTCTGCTCTGTCCCAGCTGGGGCGTCCGTCGGTCGGCACATGGGGCTGGGGGCCGTGTCCATCCCCAGCACCCATGGCAGTGCCCAGCCGTGACCCACCCCCCCCGGGCACCCTCCCCGCCCAGGCTTTTCCTCTCCCTTCTCGGGGGCGCTCCCTGCTGCTGATCCCGGGGGTCCTGGCCCCATGAAGTGCCTGAGCTGTGATTTCCCCCCACGACTCCATCCCGGGGGGGCCACAAGCGAGCGGATCCCAGGCACCGCAGCGGGTCCTGCCCCGGCACCGCGGCCGCTCTCACCGCATCCCCTGGGCCGTGGGCCGGTGCCCGCGAGCACCCGCTCTGCCGCTGCCCCCTCTGCACGTACCCATCCCCGGGGGGCTGCTTCCCCCTCCTCCTCCTGCTTCCCTCGCCCAGCCAGCTTCTTGTTTGGAGGGGGGGGGGAAGAAATCATTGGGAACGCTGCCTCAGCCCCTGGGGGACAAACATGGTGGAGCTGAGCAGAAAACAGCCCCGCACCAAAGGGAAAGGAGGAGGAAGAGGGAAGGCTTCCTCCATCCCGCAGAGGAGCTCCCTAACCGCTCCCAGGTGCTTTTGGAATGGAACCGGAGATTTCCCCCGCGTTTCTTTTCAATGCCGTCCGGCGCAGGGAGCCCGGGGGAGCCGAGCGGTGGCAAGGGCTGCCCAAACTCTGCGTGTGCTGAAGGACCTGGTCTTAGGGCGTTGGAGAGGCAAAGAGAGCTTTTCATGTGCAAAACAAAGCGGGAGAGCGGGCTTTTCTTTTCGGCAGTGCTGGGGAGCGGAGCTGAATGCCGCACAGCCCTGGCGAAGAGGGGCAGCTCTCAGCTCTGCACAATCGTGACATGAAAGGCGGGGAGGGAGGGAGGGAGGGAGGGGGGAAAAGTCTGCCCTTCTCATTAGAGCACATCAGTCCATAGCCTCTTGTGATTATGGGTACTCCTGGTGATGATGGGCAGCTCCCTGCCACCCCAGAGGATCCATGGGTGTAATCACCCCAAAAAACGTGCAATCCCCCCCCTTACAGACGTTGTTTTCTGTCTTCCTTGCCCCTATCTTTTAATAGCCAACAACAACAGAAATGTTGCAGCCCGCTCCGCTTCCTCCCCGTTTACTTGGCTGGCTGGCTGCTGTCAGCTGAAATCCATGCTGTGGTTTAGGGGTAATTTTTAGGTTGGAAGAATTGTCCTCCTGCCACCCACTGTAAATAACCCGCGCACCCACCTCAGCCCGGCGCGGCCCTGCACCGCCCAGCCCCCCCTTCCCCATCGCCCCGGCGCGGGCTGGTGATGCCGTGACGTGGCCACGACGGTTTGCTGTCCCGTGTGGAGCACGGGGTGGGGAGCAGCCGCCTTTGCCAGCCCCTTGGCCGTGGCCAGTGCGGGCTCCTGAGGCCACCAGGACCCCCCAGCTGGCAGCTCCGTGCCCCTCTGTGCCCAGGGAGCCGCCGCTTTTCGGCCACCGGCTCCTCTCCCTCCTGGAAGTGGCCGGACTTGGGAGATGCTGAATCTGCAGCTCCCCTTCATTTTCATGGTAATCTGTGGTGCAACCATTTGTGCGCTGTTTTTAAGGAAGGGAAATGCAGCCCCTGCCCCCGCCGGGAGCCAGCCCACCATCCTCGTGCCCCGCGGCGAGCGGAGGAGGCAGCGGGTTCATCCGAAGGGGCACGTCGAGAAGCACAGAATCATAGAATCATAGAATCACAGAATCACAGAATCATTGAATCATAGAATCATAGAATCATCGAATCATAGAATCACAGAATCATAGAATCATCGAATCATAGAATCACAGAATCATAGAATCATCGAATCATCGAATCATAGAATCACAGAATCATAGAATCACAGAATCACAGAATCACAGAATCACAGAATCACAGAATCATAGAATCATTGAATCATTGAATCATTGAATCATAGAATCACAGAATCACAGAATCATAGAATCACCTTGGTTGGAAAAGACCTTTAAGATCATTGAGTCCAAAGCCCGTCGCAGAGTCCCGCGGGCGGGTGTGGGTGTGCGGCACGGACGGGACCTGCCCCCCCCCGCGGGGCCGGGCAAGCCGCCGGGAGGCGTTGGCAAGCACACGTGAAAACTGCAAGCGCAGGGATGCGGCCTCTGGCTCCTCCATCCCGCCAGCATCCTTGGGGAGGGAGGAGAGGGACCGGGGAGCTTTGTGTCTGCTCCGCGGTGGGAGCCGCCCTGGAGGGAGCAAAGGAAAGGCAGCCTTGGCTAGGAAGGGACCTTTCCCAGGGCAAGAAAAACAACGGGAGCAAAGCTTGCGCTGGAATATTTACATTTGTCTGCTTCTGTGCGGTGCTGGTTTGCCCCAGGGCAAGAAAAGGGCCTCAAAAATGCCAAATCAGTGCAAAAAGTTTCACTGGGAGCTTCCATTTGTCCTTGGCACACAGGATGCTCAAGCTGCCAGCAGATTCAGGACAGGGGCGATCTGTCAGTGGCACCGGCCGCTATTTGGCGCAGCAGACAGCGAACCCCGAGCCAGCAGATCGTTCCTGACCCCGACGCCGAGGAGGGGCCCTGCTCCCATGGCAGCCCTGCACACCCAGCAGCTGGCTGGAGGGCAGGGGTGCAGAGGGAGCCCCTGCGGGCACCGGGCTCGGCTTCTGCTGTGCCCGAGCATCCGGACACTTTGCCAGGTTTTAATTTTGTAAAAAGGGCCGTTTCTTGATTTCTTCAGCTTTCTGCTTGCGTTGCTTCTGCCAGAGATGAAATAGAAACCCAGGGGGGGCAAAAGCAGAGGAGAGTACCTGCCCTTGCCCCCAGCAGAAGGTGGTTGACGGAGGCCTCGGGCTGCCGAGGTGGCTGCTTCCCCCCCAGCGCTCGCCCCCGCAGCCACGCGTTGGCACGGCGGGCGCAGGAGAGACCTCGCCGCCCGCTTCCAGCCCTGGCCCCGGTCCTGCCCCCCGGCGAGGCTGCTCCCTCTCGGGCAGGGGCTCTTCCACTGCCCGGCTGTGCGATGGGCGCTGCCGTGACCTGATGGTTTGTTCTGGTTCCAAGCCCTAACGCAGCCCATGGCCGTGCTTGTTAGGGGCTGTGGGGCTTTTCCCAGATGTTCCCATCCTGGAGACCACCATTGCCAAGGGAGCAGTGAGGGCAGCCCCGTGGCAAAGCAAAGCCGAGAGGTGAACGGGCAAGCGGCCGGCGGCAGAGCCGGTGCCATCCCCCGGTGCTGGGCGCTGCTTCCTCTCCCCGTGGCATCCCCACCATAATTAGCACGGACCTGCACCCCCCCGTCACTGCAGGGCTCTTGTTTCTTAGGCAGGGCCACCGCTCCTTCTGGAGCGTGCGCCCGGGGGGAGCAGCTTCACCCCCGGCTGATGCTCTCTGCAGAGCCGGCTGAATAAACGCCCCGATCGAGCAGCGGCTGTGCCGTGCGTGCAAGGAAATGCCCTGGGCACAGAAGTGGCTTTCCAGGCAGCGCCTCCGAAGGAGAAGCCCAGCCCCGCTCTGGGTGCCAGGCGCGTGAATCCCGCCGTCAGGAGCGCCCGGCGCCGCTTTGCTCCGTGCCCGGCGGCGCTGAGCTCCCGCTGCCCCAGCAGCAAGGCGGGCTGCCCGCGGCGGCAGGGTCCCCGGCGAGGGTGGCGGCAGCCCCGTGGTGCCCGTGGTGCCGTGGGCTGCTCTCCTCGGACAGAAGCGTTTGTGCCTTTGCGAGACCTTCTCTTGCGCGGCGCCCGCGGGCACGGAGCGAGGAGTGAAGTCCCAGGGCACCCCCCCCACCCGCTGCTCCCTGCGGACCCTCAGCCGCAGCCCCCCCGGGGCGAGCCCTCCACTGCACCGGGTTTAGCATCTCTCCATCTTTGGAACTTGGGGCTTTGCACGATGCAGAGGAGGAGTGGGCACTGCAAGCACATACCGGCTTTTGCCTGCCAAGAAGAGGATTGGCTGGTACCGAATGCCCAGGCCCCCTCATCCTGAATTTTTGCAGATGCTTGAGGAATGGAAGTGTTTCAGTGTTATCTCTGCATTTTGACCTTTAAGTGCCTGCCTTCTGCTTCCCAGCACAAGGCATCCAAAAGGGTTGCCCGTTAGCAGTGAAGCCGCTCTGTGGTCACCCCAGCGCGTCGGCGATGATGCAGAGACCGGTGGCTGCCCCGCCGCCAAACCCTGACACCAAATCCCGCCGCCAAACCCCGGCACCAAACCCTGACACCAAACCCTGACACCAAACCCCGGCGCCAAACCCTGACACCAAACCCCGCCACCAAACCCCACCACCAAACCCCGCCGCCAAACCCCGCTGCCAAACCCCGCCGCCAAACCCCGGGGCCAAACCCCGGCGCCCCCCCAGCACGTCGGGGCAGAGCGGGCGCTCTCGCTCCCGTTTCGCTCTGTGAAGGAGCCCAGCGACACCAGGGTTTGCGGTGTATTTCAAATTGCAAACTTTTCAACTGGGAAGGAACAATGGGGGAAAACGAACGCGCCCGGGTCGACTTCCATGTTTAAAAGTATCCCATGTCTTCAAGGCAGTGAATTTTAAAAAGGCACATAATTAGCAGGCTGCTTCCTCGTCTGTATTCTTCTCGTCTGCCTGCCCACATAAACATTCGGCACACAGCACTTCCAGACACTTTTTAATAGAATCGCTTAAAACAATTAATTACCAGAGTTTTCATTCAAGCTGCAGTGGAAAAGATACGCCGGCAATAAAAGGCATTTATTCGTTGGTTTCTGGAGGCCTGTTTGTTATTAACATGTAAATTAAATCATCACAGATGTTCCATTTTTAATCTGGGGATGTGAAGTGCAGGGCTAACCACGGCCCAAACAGCCTGATTTTATTACACACACATTCATTAGGAACCGGCAGTATTATTGGATATCATTTTTCTTTGATGCATTTTTTAAACCAATTATCGGTATAATTTGTTCATTTCCCTCCCTATTTGTTTTTCTCTTGCCATTTGTGTCAGGATTCTCCAATCAAGGACGATGGCTTTGGCTCCTCGTGGCCTCCCCGCTTGCCGCCGGCCGGTGCCACCGCGGAGCCCGTGCCCGGCGGGGCCCGGTGCTGGGCGATCCGCAGCCGGGCGCAGATGGGCGCAGGTTCCAGCGCTCCGGCCCCGGGGAGGGCGCGTGGAGCCCGGGGGAGGGCGGGAACGGCGGCGCTGGAGGCGTTGGGGGAGCTTGCGGTGCGGACGCAACCCATCGCGCTCCCGGAGAATCGCGGTCCAGCGGAGCCCGGCTGGGAGCATCCCGCAGGCAGTGGCCCCCTCCGGAGGGGTGACAGAAGGGGACAAAGCCCGGCTCCTGGGGCGGGCTGCCCGCAGGCCTGCGCGTTGGGCAGCGGCGGCACTGCCCGCGGCTCGGGCAGGAGGAAGGCTTCGCTCCTCATCCCAGGCACAGCTCTCCCGACATCACCAGGAGCCTGCCCGGCAGCGCCAGCCGCCCGCGGCGAGTGCCACCTCGGGGTGCTCACCGTGGCTTTGCAGGGAAGTGGTGCTAGGAGGAGCACGCTGGTTTTTGGCTGCTCTCTGCGAGGGCTGCCTGCTCCTGCTCCTGTGAACACGGGGGGGTTTCTGAAAACCAGGCAAAGTGCTGCTGGGATCCGAGACACAGGGAGCCTCCAAAAACCAGCAGGAGACAGGCAAAGCTGGAAGAGCAGCCCTGAAGCTGAGGGAAACCAGAGTCTCTCCACTAATGAAAATAGCTGTATTCCAGTTATTCCAGGCTGGAATCAGCCTTGGGAATATCCCGTGAGCCTCCTCTCCCACCCGCGCCTGCACCTGGCCCGTCCCCAGCTCCCTCCCATCCCGTCCCAGCGCTTCCCCGCATGGCGAGTGGCTGCCCTGGGGCGTGGGGGTTACCGGAGCCCCTGTTGAAGGACGCAGCCCGCCATGCCCTCCTCCTCCTCCTCCTCCTCCTCCTCGGGAATTGCCCGCAGGACGCCCCCGCCGCTGGCTCGGGCTTTGTTCCCCCCATGCCCTTGCCGTGACAACTGGCGGAGAGGGAGGGCGGGGGGAGCCTTGCAATGACCAAAAAAGCCTTGGAAATGCTTTCGTGCTAAAAATCCCGTGTTTGACAGAAGCGCGAGATACCTTGAGGCCTTCTATTGATTACCTGGGAGCAGGAGTACACGGGCGCTTTGAGCTGTCACAGTTCCAGGCGTTTCTGAAAACGATAGAAGACTGGAACAAAAACACAACTAAGGCTCCTGACACAGCGCGTTAAGCAATAAAACACGTTTAATTGTGTTGTCTTAAGGCTAGAACCACTCGCCGGCTGAAGGTCACTCCCCACCCGCACCGCCCGTGGGGAAGCGGCGTCTGACGGGTGGGATCCGAACGGGCAGCAGACACCGGCCAGGTTCCACGTGAGTGAGACGGGAACGCCACCGACGGGGCAGCTGGAGGGACGGGAGCGCAGGGGCAGGACATGTCCTGGCTGGGGGTCTCTGACGGGGGTGTTACAGGCACAGCCCGGGGGCAAGGTGGGGTTCAACCAAGCGTCCTCCGGGGCCACCTTGTCACCACGTGGCACCGTTAGCACGCGTTTGCTTTCTGTGCCACAAACCGAGGGCCCAAATGGATGAAGGGCAGGGTACCCCGCGCTGCCCCCCACGTCCACGGGGGCCCGGGCAAGCTGACCTTCGCACGGAGACCCTCCTGCCTCGCCCCAGGGATCCGCGTCCAGATGCGCTCCAGCACATTAGGGTGTGGGGGCACCACCAAGGGCATCACCAGCAGGGGTACAGGAGCCTTCATCCCACTCTGCTCGGCGCTGGCCAGGCCCCACCTGTGCCCAGTTCTGGTCCCCGCTGTACAAAAAAGCTGTGTCCAGGCTGGAGGGGCCCAGAGCAGGGCCCCCGAGGTGACCCAGGGGCTGGGAAGCCTCTCTCCGCCGTACGGGGATGGGCTGGGAGAGCTGGGGGTGTTCAGCCTGGAGCAGAGGAGGCTCCGAGGGATCTCAGCCCCACGTCCCAGTGCCTAAGGGGGGGCTGCAAAGGAGATGGAGACTCCCGTGTCACAGGGAGTCCCATGGAACAGACGAGGGGCAGTGGGTACCAGTTAATCCTGGGAAGATTCCGACTGAACACGAGAGGGAAATTTTTCCCCATGAAAACAGTCATCCATTGGGATAATCTCCCCAGGGGGAGGGGGTGACTCTGCCACATTGGGCACTGTCAAGATGCAGCTGGACCTGCCCTGTGCCACATCCAGCACCGAGTACCTGCCCTGTGCCACATCCAGCACCAAGAACCTGCCCTGTGCCACGTCCAGCACCAAGATGCTGGATCCTGGCAGGCACTTGGCTCCTGGCAGAGGCTCAGTGGTCTCCCCCAGGCAGACGTCCAAGAGCGAGTGCCTGGGAGCAATCCACTTTAACAGCTCATTAACCTCCTTAATAAAATGGCCCAAAGTAACGTTTCCTTCCCCACCACCCCGGATCCCGACCTTTCGGACCGCGTTACAGCTGGCTGGAAGGCAGCAGAGCTTCTGTGCGAGGGAGCGACTGAAACGGGTAGGAAAAAAGGTGAAAACGGGGAAAAGGCTGTGTCGAGGTTTAACCCCACTCAGCACCACAGAGCCCTCGCTCCCCCTCCCCTCCTGGCCCCCCGTGGATGGGGAAGAGAATCAGGAAGAAAAAAGGTAAAACCTGTGGGTTGAGAGCAAGGCAGTTTAATGAGACAGCAGAGGAAGAGAAAATAATAATAGTAATAATAATTATGTAAAAGAATATTCAAACCGAGTGATGCACAGTGCCATTGCTCACCACCCGGTGACCGATGCCCAGCCCGTCCCCGAGCAGCGGTCACTGCCCCCCGGCCAACCCCCCCAGTTTCTATACTGGTCATGAGGCCCCGTGGTCTGGAATAGCCCTGGGGCCGGGGGGGGGTCGGCTGTGCCAGCCGTGCCCCCTCCCAGCTCCTTGTGCAGAGCAGGGGGAGCTGGAAAGCCCGTGCCTGGTGCGAGCCCTGCTCAGCACCAACCGAGCCATCAGGGTGCTGTCGACATTCTTCTCATCCTAACCCCCAAACTGTCCCAGCTCCAGGAAGAAAATGAACCCTATCCCAGCCGGGACCAGGACAGGCTGGAGCGTGGGGACTGGAGAGCTCCAGGGGGGAGCAAGCCGGCTGGGGCTGTTGCCGTCGTCAAACCCAGAGCACGGCCCCAGTCGCTCTTCAGCGTAAACCAGGGACGCGCGGGACCGCCTGGCCGGGTAACAGAGCGGGTCGGTGTCCGTTCAGGACACGGCAAACACGGGGCACGCTGTCCGCAAGCGATCTGGAGGTGTTCCAGCGTGGAGCGATTGCATTTTCCATGGCCAGAGGCATCGTGACCATGAAGTGTGAATCCGGGAAGAGTTTCCAGGCGTCCCTGGCCCCCGATGCTGCGTGGTCTCCCGGACGGCGGGCGCCGATCTGCCGTCCCTCGTTAGTCCTGATAACTTCTGCGCCACAGGCGCCCCGCGTATGGAGAAGGTTTGAGGCGTCTTGTGTTTAAGGAGAAACAGAGAAGATTAGGTTGCAGCAAGGTTTTTAATTATTAGGACGCTTCTGCTCTGGCTGCGTCCTTTGCCTCGCCACGCGGGAAGTGCCCAATTCCGTGTCACCTCGGAGGGGACATTTTCTGTAGTTTTCAGAGCTCCTACAATGGCAGCCTCATGAATATTTACTGAACTGCTCAGATATGCAGCGGTGGGAACAAATAAAAAAAAGCTCGTATTTGCATCTCCCACAGACACTAACGAACCACGCGGCTCCGGTGGGGAGAAGATGGGAGATTGCTGCTGCCTTTCCAGAGGGATGGAGAAAACAGCTTCTTGTATAATGAGATTGACTTTTAAATTGGAAGCGTTGCTGGTTGTGCTGCAGTTCATACTTCCATGCTGTGCATTTACTCCCTAGGCTCTAACATTAAGACATCTTATGTACAAGCTGGGAGGATTCAATTAGAGTTTCTGTTATTAATCAATCAATTAAGCCACAATCTTTGGTGCGCACGTTGCCGCTCTTTAAGAGGTGAGGTGCCGGCGTCGCGGGCTCTCGGGGCGCCGTTCCGCCCGCACCCGCGGGCCGGTGCCTGGTGCCGAGCTGCCGGTGCCGGATCCCGGCTGGGCGCACATGGAGCGCCAACGGCTAAGGGAGGCAGGGCGGGAGGGCACCCCTCAAACCCACTGTCGGGGCGCCCTGGAATCCCCCTTTTTTTGTGCCTTAAAAAAAACCCTTTAAAGTGGCAATCTGTGATTTTTTTGAAGCCCCCTGGGATCTCTGGGGCATTTCCTCATCAGTCCGGAGGCAGCGGCATCGCCCAGGAGGAGCAGGAGGCTCCTGCCGCATGGGGGGGACGGCGGGGGGGACGGGGGCACACAGAGCTGCCATCCTCTGCCCTCCCAAACCCCAGCGGGGTTTCGGGGCTTGGCTGATCGGTGCTCGCTGTCCCCTAAACTCCTGCTGTGCCCCGCGTCCCGGTGAGCACTGACCACCCCAGCCCGCTGCTGCCTCTGCTGCCAGCCCTTCTCCCCGCTCCTCCCGCCTGCTTCCAGCCCCCTCTCCCCGCTCCTCTGGTCCGGATTAGGAGGAGGTGACGCAGTGCTACGAACCCCGGGCTCGCTGATGCTCTCCCAGATCTCTGGCGTTTTCCCGCTGCGAACGGGGGGTGAGGGCAACGCTTCCAGGTACCGCGCGTGGACAAAACGAGAGGTGGCAAAAAACTTGCCCTAAACTTTTTCAGCGTATTTCACAGGCTGCCCCTTTGGACACTTTGCTGCCCACCCACACCCACCACCCAGCAGCTTGGGAAGACCTTCCACCATTGCCCGCATTTCAGTGTCGCGTCAGCGTGCGGGAGGGGCATGCGGAGCCAGCGGCGAGGGAGCGCGGGATGCTCCCAGTCAGCGCCATGGGAGCGCGGGATGCTCCCAGTCAGCGCCATGGGAGCGCGGGATGCTCCCAGTCAGCGCCATGGGAGCGCGGGATGCTCCCAGTCAGTGCCATGGGAGCGCGGGATGCTCCCAGTCAGCGCCATGGGAGCGCAGGATGCTCCCAGTTGGGACCCCGTGCGAGCATCCCCAGGGAGGTGGGGGGCTGGTGGGGGTGGTGGGCGCAGGGCGGCACACGGGGGCGGTGGGTGCAGGACAGAACGCGGGGGAGCCGGTGGCAGCAGCATTTGGAGCAGGAATGGTTACCTGCATCCCAGTGCCGGGAATATTTAGCCCGACCTGTAACCGGCACTTCAGGGGGAGGCGTTAGAGAAAACGAGCTCGGTGGGTTTGAGCTGAAGTTCCAACACTGGAAGAGACGTAAACGCGCGAGTGGTGTCTATAGGCGAGGGGAAAAAAGGAGCGAGCGGATTAAATGGCAATGTTACCTGTACTCTTGTCAAATACCTAAGTAGAAACATTGGTTAATGCCCTTAAAAAAGGCCCATTACCACAGGGCAGCGAGTCAAAGAGCCCGGCTGCCCTAATACTCAGTTATCTCGTCCCTGGATAATGGAATGACCCCTCGCCTGCCCGAGCTGTACTGCGATATAATAGCATGAGCCGTCTGAATAAAGAGGTTATTTTTGGAATCCAATTGAAGCAGTGCCGGAGCCGGTGTGACGGGCAAGGATTGAACAAGATGCAGTGTTCCAAGGGAAGGGGAAAAAATTGAATTTTGGGGAAAGTGGCACCGTCAGTGAACTGCGCAAAGGAAGGCACGGCGGCGCTGCCGGAGCACGGGAAGGGGCTGCCGGCGATGGGGATGGGCCGGGCTGGGGGAAAGCTGGGGGTTGAAGCAGCCCACCCGGCAGGGCCCTCGGGACGGGGGGCTGAGTCCCGGAGGGGCAGAGGCTGCCAGAATTCCACCCCCCTGGCCGGGTGACGGGAGGCTCCGCAGCCCCGGGCTGGAGCGGTCGCCAGCGGCAGGCGAGGGGCAGCGGCTGGGCACGGGTCGTGGCAAACGCCCCGGTCACAGCAGCGCCCAGCCCTGGAGCCCCCGGCCCCCACACCCCGCAGCCCTTCCTCCGTGCCGCTTTAGCACACCGAAGGTAAAACCCGGCGAATTCCGGCACATGGTGTCCCCTACGCAGGGCTGCGAGTCATCAAACAGGGGGAGATGAGAAGCACAGGAGATTCAGCATAAAACGTGGAGACGAAAATGCATATTAATTTACAAAGCAGCACAAAGACAATGGGATCCAAGGAGATGGAGATCAGAGCCCCCCCTTACTCAATCAGATTAGGGCCCCCTCTTCCCCAAACACCAATCGCTAATCTAGATTTGAAAGACAAATCCTCCTGCGGAAAGGCTTTGCCTTTATCTTGCCCGTCTGATGCCTCTGCTTAAGATGTAACTACAATTTTGGGGGGGAGTTGGGGAGGAGGGAGCCTTCCAATGTGGCATTTAACCCTTTTGTGGCTGCGGTGCCGCCAGGAAAGCGGCGGGGCTCTGCCAGGCTTGGGCTGCCCCGTGCCGCCCGTGGCTCAGCTGGTGCCAGCCCGGTAGCCACGCTGGCCTCCCGCGGTCTGCAAACGTGAAACCCCCCCGCGCCGCAGAGCTCAGGTGCTCTCTAATTGATGCCGAATGCGAGGAAATGAAACCAGGAATCCTTTCGAAAGGAGTTAGGGCTGGGGCCTGACGCTGCAGACAGGTGAAAGCAATGTGTGATCCCGCTGGGGAACGGCGAGCCAGAGCTCAACAGTCCCTCCCCAGCCCCCCCGGGACACGCAGAGCTCCGGGGGGAT
>JADKXX010009523.1:0-42967 GCA_017310255.1 Butorides virescens | reverse complement strand
ATGGAGAGCCCCCCATCTTCCCTATGGAGAGCCCCCCGCCTTCCCCATGGAGAGCCCCCCATCTTCCCTATGGAGAACCCCCATCTTCCCAATGGAGAGCCCCCCATCTTCCCTATGGAGACCCCCTCTACCTTCCCCATGGAGAGCCCCTACCTTCCCCATGGAGAGCCCCCCGCCTTCCCATGGGGCTGGGGCTGGGCTGCCTGGAGCCCCCCTGGTGCCGTCGGGGCAGAGGGGATTGGGCCGGTGGGAGCTTTCCCGGGAGCAGCCGGTGGCTCCTTGCCCGTTGCTCTGGCCACCAGTGGGACCAGTGCTCTCCTGAACGTCTCTCCCTTTGGTTGCTTCCAAGCAAACCAACCCTCTCCTCCTCCTGGAAGGCGCCTCGCTTCCCTGAATGCTCCGGGGGGGGGTTGCACCAAACGCCTCCTTATCCCCTTCCTTGGTGGGTTTAATCTCTCTGAGAGGTGGAGGGGCAGCACCCACGGGCGCGGGTACCCGAGCCTGAGATGATTTCCCAAACCCACGCCAGGCGCAAGTTGACGATGCCTTGGTGGAGTCAACGGCCCTGGGGCTGCTCCTGCGCCGCGGGGGGAACGTGCGCCCCGGGGGGGGGGCACTTTGCTGCCCCGTCCCAGAGCGGCCGCGGGTGCTCACGGGGAAGGCGCGGGGGGCGGCAGGAGGAGGGCGTCCCGCCTGCGCTGGCTCCGTTCGAATCCAAACTGCAACGGTGGGGATGCCCGAGGGGGGAAGAGGGGACGGGGGGAGCCCGCGGGGGCTTTCCCATCCAGCAGATTCCGATCCCCGCCGCCCTCCCGCTCTGGCTCTGCGGCGTTCGGGGGCTGCGCCGGCCCCTGCGGAGCCTTCGCCTCCTGCACAGCTCCTCCAGGTCCCACGTCAGCGCGTCCTTCGTGCCTGGCGAGGGGACGCGCTGCTTTATTACAAGGCACTAATAGGTTAACTTGGTTACAGCCACCCCGCTCCTCTTTCTGCCGGATGGAGGGGGCTGCTTTCGTTAACCATTTCTTACCGAGGCAGCTCTTTTCCACGGGTTCCACACGGTTATTTTCCAGCGCTGCAGTTTGGTACTCGCTCGGCGGCTGGCAGGATCGTTTCTTACAGAGGTGACCTCCCCGCCGCTGGGCTGCGTGCCACTGCTCGAGGGACAGAGTGGAGCTGCTGGGGAGGTTGTGTGCATCCCCTGACCTCAGTCGCTCTCACGCTGGGCGAGCTGCTGGGAAGAGGTTTGACACAAAGTGTTTGTAATCTCCATCAGGAGGAAGCGAAATTATAACGGGGCCATCTTAGCAAAAAGGAGACAGCCACCAGCCTCCCCGCTACGGTGGCCTTAAGCTCTCCTATGATGCGAGCATTATAATTAGGAAGGAAACAAGTTGTAATTAAATTAGGAGATGGAAAGGCAGGAGCGCAGCCACCGCGGAGCGCGATGACGGGAGCTGCCGGCTGGCGAAGAGGAGCGGTCGGGGGCGGCACAGCTGGGACCACGACGAAGACCTTGCTGCCGCCGCTCTCCTCCGGCCACGTGGAAATCGGGCACTGGAAACCAGTCCAGGCTCTCGACAGGAACGGGCGTTTGCCATGGCAGCAGCCCCCTGCTCCCAGAGCATCTGATTTCCATCGTCCCCGCCGGCACACGGGAGCAGGGGCTGGCACCGGTAGTGTGGGAGAGGCCGGTCCCCAGGGACCCCTCCGGGTGCTGCGGGGTCCCCATCGCAAGCACCGGGGGCGGTGACTGCCCCTGCTTTGGGCCGAGAAAGGGCTCTTTTGGGAAGGACCCGCTGCTCGCAGCACGCGCGGCACCGGGGGCGCAGGCGCTTTTGTCCACGTGCAGGCTCCTTTTCAGGAGCGTCCTTGACGTTCGCGTTGGTTCAGACCCTCACCCGCTTTCCTCCACGCCGGGGGCTGTTTGCCAGCTGGGGACCCCCAGGCAGGGCCCCGCTGCCCCACGGCGCGGGAAGCTCCGGCAGAGCCCAGCGCTCCGGCTCTGCCCGCGTCCTCCCGGGTAAAAGCCTCCGTGGAAGGGTCGGGGTCGGTCGGCAGGCAGGATTGGCAAATCCACCCTATTTTACGGTCGTGTTAGGGGCTGCTCCTTCACAGAACCAGGCTCAGCTCACCAGGGCTTCCCCTGCCGTCGAGGGGCGGGTGGGCGCGCGCTTGGCCCCCTCCCCGCGAGGGCACGCCGAGCTGTCGCGGATCCGCCCCAGGCTGCTCCGAGCCACGTCTCCGAGCCACGAGCCACGTCTGCGAGCCCCAGCGCCGCCGCAGGAGCCAGCGGGGAGGATGTGAGCTTCGGCGGGGCAGGTCTGAGCCTCCCCCCGGGGGGAGCAGGGGAAGGGGTGGGTGGCAGCGCCGAGGGGGCCGCAGGCTCCGGCTCAGCCGCTCAGCCGGGAGGCTCTGGCCCACAGATTTATTTCCTGGCTTTTAGCCAGCCTAGGAATGGAAATACTCCAGAGGGTGAAAGGCTCATAGTCAAGAGCTCTTCACCTCTTCCCTGAAAGGACCTCTCATCCTCATTCATTCAGGGGTTTATTACCACTCCACTGCCTGAGAATAACGGTTTGTAAAGATGGAGCTCGGGGAAAACGAGCTGCTCAGGTGCCCGGGTGCTTAGACCCGTCGGTTCTGGATTCAGACCAGAGTCAGCTCGGGTCTCTTCTTCCCTCTCCTAGCCCCACCGATGGGCATTTTAATTTGGGGGACCAGGCGGTGGCTTTAGCTGGTGGTTGGCCACCAAAAAGCATCATTATTAGCTCCTGGATCCAGGGTGCTAAAGCCAGCAGGTTGTGAGAAATGCCCTCTTCTTTATTTACTGGGAATTAGCACTCAAAACCAGCCGGAGAGACGGGACCGGACACGTCCTGCCCGCTGCTGCTGTGGGCAGGAGCCCTGGCTGTGCCGGGCAGGTCGCCCCGGGGGGGTCTCTCCTCCTCCCGCGCAGTTTAAGGCTCCAGCTTTCCGAGCAGGAGCCGGGGGCCGCGAGCGGGGGCTGGACCCACGCGGCACCGAGGTGGGCGCTGGCTCGGGGACCGGTGCCGCTGGCGGGCGGCGATGCCATGGCCGAGCTGGCGCCCGGAGGGGCCGGAGGATGCGGACAGGAGCCTGTGGGAGGGGTTGCCGCGTCCCCAGCGGGTGCTGGCCTTGCCGGGGCAGCTCCTGGGAGAGGTTTCCCTGTCCCCAAGGCAGCGGGTGACATTACCTCCCTGTGGCTGGGTGCCCTGGGTGAGGGTCCCCGCTGCAGCCCTCGCTGCCTCCAACAGCACCCCCAGGTTTCCCACTTTTATCTCATTTTCGTGGTGCTGAGGCTTCCTCCCACAGCCCCCTCCCCTTGAATCCTCACTCTTTGCTTTCCTAAAGCCGGACCCTGACAAATTCTTATTACTCTGCACTGCAAGGGTTTGGCAAAACCCCCTTCCCTTGCACCCATTCTGGTGTTTTTAGCCAGCTCTATCGCAGGGGCCGGCCGTGGTGGTCTGCAGACAACCGCGCTGTGCCGAGGCAGCGTTTGCTGCTCCGGCCGGGCTGGCGCTTCCCAGGCGCCGCATCCTTGACCTCCACAAATGAAGAGGCTGGGGAAGCCGGCGAGGCGGGGGGGTCTCCTGGGGAGCCAACAGCGCACTTTCCCAGCGGCGAGCGCGGTTCCCAGCCTTGGTGCCACAGCCGGGGAGGAACCGCGGGGGCCGCGGCGGTGCCCGGGCCATCCCTGCCCCGCTGCCGTGGTGCGGCGCCCGGTGCCGGCGGCGGGGGCACGGGCGGTGGAAGAGCAGGAGAGCGTCGGGAAGGGCGTGCGGGAGCCCGGGGCGCCGGGGCGAGGGGCTGTCCCCCCCGGCGCGGGAGCTGCGCCCGCCACCCAGGCAGCGGCTCCCGCGCCCACAAACAGCTCCGCCATCCCGGCACAGCCAGCCTGCGCCGCACCGAAACAGGCAGCTAGAAAGTAAACAGTGTCTGAAACCTATTCTCATTAGGCTAATTTACGAATAAATTACCATATTCAATGGCCTTATTTTTACTGCTCGTTAACAGGCCCATGATAGGATGATAATTATGGGATTTTAAGTGGCTAATGGCAGCTGGGGCGTCAAAAGCAGTTTTTACGAATCTGTTTATGGCAGGGAAGGTGACAGGAGGGTGGGACACTGAGATGTTGGAATCGCATGTCGGGGAAAAAAAAGCTTTAATTGTTGAGTATTTATTAGAGAGGAGGGAAGACTGTAATTTAAAAATGAAACTCTGAAAAACAAAAAGGAAATTAATTAGTCTCCTAGCGCTCCGGTGGCTAGCGCTTAAGGAGGACCTTGGCGGTTTGCGTGCGGCCTTCGAGGGTCCCAAGGGCCGCTGCATGGTGCAGCCATCCCCGTGCCACCGGGCACCGTCCCCCCCCCGCCGTGCCGAGGGGCCGGGGCAGGACCAGCCCGGCCACGCTGCGAGGACAGGGGCGCCTTCGCCGCAGCCACGGCACCTGGATCCGAGGGGCGCACGGCGCTGGGCGTGCGGGGACGGGCCGTGCCACCCTCCTGCACCCCACGCCAGCCCCCCGCCCAGCCGCCGCGGTGCCCGCTGTGGTGCTGCCCGCCGGCCGGTGCGTCCCGGCCGCGCCAGGGCTGGGGGCCTCCCCCCGGGCGCCTCCCCGCTAGCCGGTGCCTTCTCCGTGTGTTTAGCCTGGCTGCTCATCATCTCCCATCTCCCCCGATTCATCTTGATCTTTCGGTTTAGTATGCAGTGCTCGGAAAACAAACACGTACCAGACTGACAGTGGGAATAAATATCGTGGAGATGTTGATTAGCATTTGATCCCAGCTGGGCCTCTGGAAGCTGCAGCACTGGAATGCCTTGGCAGTTTTTTAATGCTGAATAATTTGATTAGATCAGTGGCTGAGCCTGCTGCTCGTGGTGAGATAAACCCTCCCGACGCTGCCGCTCCCCCCGCGCCGCGCGCGCTGCTCCCTTCCTGGCTTGCTTGCTTTCTTTTATGGGGCCTTAAATACGACGTTTAATCAACTCTACAATTTCAATTTAGCACAGTTGTTGACTCGCATGGATGATAAGGTTCTGAAGACCCCACAGATTGCCGGCTGGTTTAACAGTGCCATTCTCCACGGCCTCCTGGCTTCTGCTGCCGAACCGCAGCCAAGCCCGGCCCCGGCCCCGGCTGCCAGCGGCTCCCGGCGGCGCGGTGCGCTCGGCCGGCGCCGCCACTCAGCCACGCCGAGGTTTCCAGTCCCTCCACCGCGGTCCTTACCGACGGGGACGCGTCCCCTCCGCGCGGGGACGTGACAGCAGCCGCCCGTTCGTTCTCAGACCCGCGCTGCTGACGTTTCTGGTTTGTCCTGCCGAGGCACAGAGAGCACGAAGGCACGGGGAGGGGAGGCGGCAGCCGCCTACCGCCCCAGCGAGCCCAGTTAAATCCTTGATGTCTGAAATTCTCCTCTCCCTCCCTGAAGAAAAGAGCGCGGGGCGGGCTCCTACACCATCCCAACCACTCTTCCTCGCAGGGCAATCCAAAGAACCCTTCGGGCATCCCTTCCCAATGGGAGACTCATCGGCTCGGCCAGCGGCCGGCAAGAGCGCGGCAAACAGCCCCGACTCCTCTGCTGCGGGTTCTTGTCCAAAAAACGCTGCTGAGGGCGATTTCCAGAGCGCGTTTTATTATCTTCTCATCAGCAGAATGTAATTTAGAAAGAACCGGGCTCTACCCGCGTCGCCAAGACACCGCAGTCACGCTTCTCCCCCTACGTCAAAAAGGGGGAGATCATGAATTACGAACCCAGCGTTTTCTATCTGAAAAGAATGATTTCATCTGGAAAAGCCAAACTGCATTTCCAGCCTCTGCCCCCATCCCAGACACCTAAACAGGCAGGGGCTTCTTGTGTTCCCTTACACCTAGGAACATTTGGCAGGGGGGAGGGTGACGCTGACAGCCGCCATTTCCAAATTTCGCCCCATCGTTTGGGCACTCCCAGTTCTCACACACGGTGACGAGCGCGGCTCCGGCCGGGTCCACGGCCAGCCTGCCCCCTCGCCCGCACCGGGGCCGCTTTCGGCACCTGCAGCGCGGCTCTGCCGCCCGCCCGGGGCCCCCGGGGGGTTCTGTCCGCCGGCGGAGGGGAAGGGCACGGCGCACAAGCACACAGGCACCTCCGCAAAAATAAGCAGCTTTCCTCTGCTGGAAAGGGTTTTGTGCAATATCAAATAATCAGAACAAGGGGGGGGGGGGGTAGCTTTATTCTTTTTGAGAATGGAGCACGGCAGTGTAAAGCCCAGCCTAACCTGGGGGCAGTCCGGTCTAAGCCGCTGTCACTGCAGTTTATCAACCCGGGTCTTAGGGCCAGTTTCCCATCCACACGCAGAGAACCAGCGTGAGCCTCCCAAAAGCCCGGCCGCCTCCGTCCAGCGCCGTGCGTCACCCGGGGGTGGCCGCGGGTCCCCGCGCCCAGAGGACGCTGCCCAACCAGGGGTGGCTTTTTCAAAGATTTGACAAGAGGAACCCATTTGCGGCCACGGTCCCTGGAGCGGGCGGGCGGTGGGGGCTGGAAAGGGCGGCGGGGGCTCCCCGGGGAGCGCGGCATCGGGCGCCTTTGGTTGTGGGCTCGCGCTGGAGACCCCATCGGAGCCGAGGGGAGCGTAGCCACAGGCTTCGCGGAGGCCGAGACAAGTCACATCAAATGAGAACGTCTGATTTATGCTGAACATTAGATACATCTCCAACTGGCAAAAGAACATGTTAAGAGCATTAAAAAAGCTATAGTGGCTTATCTGCGGGAGAGAGCAACGGCAAACACCCACTGAAGAGCACGAGAGCAGAGCGGGCGAACAAAGGTACTTCATCAAATACTCTATTAACCTCCAGTAATTCATGGCTGGAGATCTCTCAGAGCCAGAAATAATGTCTGTGTATGGACGTGTGATGGATTTTTCTGCCGTTAATTTGTCCGGTAACTTTTTGAACCCATGTAAATTTTAGCTTTCGCGACACCGGTGGAAGATCTCTCCTGTTCAGCTCGGCGCGTGCCCTCCTCGCCGCCAGGCTCCAGCCGCCCGCCCGCGGGGCCCCCGCGCCCCCCCTTGCTCTCGCGTGGGGAGGAAGAGCCGGCAGCGACGCCCTGCTCCCCCCCCCGGCTCACAGGCTTCAGCTGCATCCCCCCTCAGACGTCTCCTTGCCAAGCCAAAAAGCCTTCCCCCCAAATCCCACCTTTCCCCTCGCTCATCCCCAGGGCCCTGCCCTGGACCTTTCCTGTGTCTCTCACCGTTCTTGTGTCATGGGGTAAGGGCAGAATAACGTGGGATTTCGGAGGGGGGGGGGGCCTGCTGTGCAGATGCCTACAGCAGCACAGGGCTCTCTTTTTATCCCCAGTTTTCCCAGCATTTGGTTTGGTTTTAGGCCACTGCTAGATGCTGAGCTGGTGCTTCCACAGGGTTATCCATTGCCGCCCTCCGTCTTCACTCCCGGGTGCCGGCTGTCACCAGCACGGAGTCCTCCATGCACATAAAGATGAGATTTCCAGTTCCACACCTCCCACGGAGCTCAAGATTCCACATTTATCTGCCCTGAACGTCATCTGCCCCTGCCCAGCCCCTCGCTCCAGTGAGAGGACCCTGTGGCTTTGGCAGCCACCCCTGCCATGGGATGACGGGTCACGGTGTGCCACCAGCAGGCGTTGCCATCTCACCCCTTTCCCGGGTCACTCACTGCCCTTCTTCCAGCCCTGGCTCCAGCACAGACCCAGTGAATCCCCAGTGAATCCCCAGTGAATCCCTGCTCTGAAAACCAGCGATTCATTTTGATTCCTCGATCCCGCCTTCGGCCGTGCCACGCGGAGCCACTGCCCCCAGCTGGGCCACTTCCCTCCCTAAGGACCTTGCCCAAGACCTTGCCCAACACCTCCCCATCACACGCTTGCCAGCTTCTCCTGAAGAAACCCAAAGAGCTTGTCTGGCAAAGCGTGCCCTCCTCCGGCGCCGTACCGCCTTTTCCCCAGTTTGTCCCAGTTCTCCAGCTGGTGGTCAGTCCCACGTGTTGTGATGGCTTCTACCGGGTTGTCTGATGTGGGCAGCAGCTCACCACCTCTTCCCTGATACTCTCCAGAAAATCATGTTGCACTATTCACCTTCTGGACCTTCGGTACCAAGAGGATTTCAAATGAGAGAACATCTAATATCGGCGCTAGGTTACCGCTGTCGCCCCAGAGCTCTTGGGCAAATGCTCCCTGTCCATCGCTCTTCGTAACCGCTCGGGTGATTCAGTGCCCTTAAAACTTCGCACATCAGCGCTCCGCTCCGAGGCAGGTCCGACCACGACCCATCCCTGCCCTGCCTGCTGGGCTCGGGCAGCGCCAGCCCGACCCCCGGCACGGCTGGAACGGCTGCCGAGGGTGACGGGGGGGCTACGGGCGCCGCTAGCAGCAGAATTCCGGGGACGCGGATAGGGGAGGCAAGACCTCAGCGTCAAAAAAGTGGCACCTCCAAGCAAGGAAAGGCCCGATGGAGCGGTCAGGAGCGCGGGACGCCCGGTGCCCGGCTGGGGGGGGGGGCCGGGGAGGCGCCCGCGGAGGGGGGGCCGCGGGCTGGTGCTGGGGGCCGACGGCAGAGCCGCCGCGGGGCGCGGGTTCGTGCGGGCGCCCGGACCGTTGGCTTTGCCTCTCCGGTGACTGCGCGGCTCCCGCGGAAGGTGCATGGTATGGAACCAAGAACAGGATTTGTTTCTTCAAACTTTTGCGATTTTAACATCTGCTTGTTTTGGTAAATTTGACAGGGACTCTCTTTTGTCTCTTTTATTTTTTTTTTATTTTTTTTTTTACAGAAATTCTATGAAAAGTGTTTTAAAAAGCGCTAACTGACAAGCCTCCACCGGCTGCCTCCACTCGGGGAGCACTCTGCACAGTTGTTAACTTGTTAGACAGGAGCTAGATTACAATCATAAATAAATGATTTGCTGTCTCCTTACATTCAGACATGTAGCTTTTAAAGTGTAGCTGTCATCCCGGAATCAGATTTAGTCAAATGCTGTGTAACTGCAAAATTATCCTATCCTTACCTTTTTTTATTCGCCATATAATGGACAGTTAAATTGGATTTTCAAATTTGAAGTGCATATGTTTTTCAAATCCCCACGGGGTTGCCATTTTTTCATTTCTAAAGCAACTCACTAATGTTTATCATTACCACACAGAAATATTACAATTCTTAAGGGGCACCTTATAAAATCAGTACAGGAGAAATATGCTTTATCGTCGCAAAATGAAACCAATTTCTCAGCTGATTTGCAATTTATTTACATGTTAGCATTTGATTTTCTGCTGATTTATAGCCCCGCGTGACTCTGTCTTAGCTGCTTTCTAAACAAACACCATGGGGTTGGGGAAGGCAATGCCAAATTAGGGGGCTTTGTTCTAGCTTTACCCCACTAATAAGTGAAATCTTTTACCGATAGCGCCTGGCCTCGCTCAGCGCCGAGCGCAGGGAGAAGCCGTGCATGGTGCTTGGCAAGGCTGGGCTCTGCGGGGCTGGAAATGCTCAGTAGGTGTGGAGGATCTAAGGGGAAAACAGAGACCTCCGGAAAAGCACAACCAAAACCGTGGTGTCGCAGTTATTCTTTCTTTTTTTTTTTTTTCCTAAGCTGTGAACTTTGGGATCCAGCCACACCTCGCGAAAACCCTGGCGCTGGGGACGCTTCGTTTTGCAGCGCCGTGTGGACCTGCCTCGCGTGGGAAACGCTCGCTGCACATAGGGGGCTCACTGCACGTAGGGGGCTCGCTGTATGTGGGGGGCTCGCTGTACGTAGGGACCCCCCCGTATGTAGGGACCCCCCCGCCCGCGTGCTCCCACCGCCCACCTAGAGCCACAGAAGCACAGAATCGTTTGGGTCGGCAAAGCCCTTTAAGCTCCCCCCGCCCAACCCTTCCCCTCCCCCTGCCATCCCCCCCCAAACCCCGTCCCTCAGCACGGCCCCTGCCCGGCTGTTAAATCCCCCCCGGGGTGGGGACTCGCCCCCTTCCCTGGGCAGCCCCTTCCAGCCCCTGCCAGCCCTGCAGCGGCGCAGGGAGCGGGCGGCCAGCGCCGACGGAAGTGTCCTACTGGCAGGTGAATTATTCATTGGCGTGTAAACTAATACCCTCAGCCTTAACTAACGTGGTAGTAAAAATAACCTCTGGCAAAGATCTCCGGCTTTCAAGGTTGGGTTCATTAATAAACAATGCAAAGTTTTGCACGGCATGGCGCGTTCTGGAAGTCCAAGCAACTCGACGGGCGATTGGGCGGGGAGGGGGGGGCTGAGAGCTCACACAGGCGTCAGCCCGGGGGAAGCACACCTTTTTGCACGGTGCAAGGTGCACGTGCAAATTCCGGGGGTAATTAATGCACCAGCTACTTCAGCAGCATCTTCCCCTGAGCGCAGTGTGACAGCAGAGAGGAGCGTTGTTCCTGGTGACGAGTGACGGAGGGCACCAAGCACCCTCCCGAAACGCTCTCGCACCTCCCTCGAAGGGCACGGCAGGGGCCCCTGAGCTGTATTAACCACAGGAGGTGGTGCCAGCCCCCGGTGTGCCCGCTCGCATCGAGCCTCCGCTGCTCGGGCTGCCACCCTGCCCTGGCACCGCGCACCACGGCCCCCTCGCCATCCCTGCAGACGGAGGGCGCGATCCACGAAAACCGCCGGAGTGACCGACGCTGGCATGAGCTGCGGGGCCACCGGCGCTCGGACACCGTGGAGGAGCTGGGGAGGGATCTGGCCACTGCCGGTGCCCACAGAGAGGTCGTAGGAGCAGAACCTTCAAAAGCCGGACACTGGGACCAGCCTGGGCTCAGCTCTGCTGACCCGGGGCCACCCTTCTGGCCGCTCTCTCCTGCCAGGACCGCGCGCTCCGCAGGGTTTCCAGCCCACTGACACGCGCCGGCCGTGCCTCGGGCACCGGAGCACAAGCGTAAAAAAGCCAGAGCAGGTCCCGGCTCGGTTTCTCTGGAGGAGTCACGGTGGTTTAGCAGGGTTATGAACCCACTGCCGCAGGAGAGCCAGCGCCCCGCCGCCCGCCCGCACCCCCCCGCCTCTCCGGCAGCACCCGCGCGTGTGCCGTGTTCCAGGCGGGGCTGGGTCTGCCGGGTCCTGCATCCTGGTAACCAAAATCCGGGGTGGCAAGAAGGGACCTAAGCAAGGGCGAGCTGGTGACGGAGGAGCTGGGTTGGTGCCCTTGCCCCCCATCCCTGCCCAGGCTGTGCTGCCCGGGTGCCCCCCCCAGGCGGCTCCCCCAGCCCCGGCAGCCGCAGTGGGGCCGCGCCGTGCCCGCGCACGTTTCCGGCTGCTCAATGGCGGGGGGGTTGTTTTTTCCTGTTGACATTGATCATAATTGTTAGCCCATCGATTGACACGCAGGCTCCTCGGCAGAATAACAAGGAACGCTCCGTGCCAAATTATGCACTCTCCGCCGGCTCAGCCGTGCATCCTCCCGCAATCAAACTGCAGCCGCTTCCAGCGGGCGGAAAACAAAGGTCCTGTAATTCCGAGTGGGGATGCGAGGAGCCGGGCGGCGGTGGCAGAACATCAGGTTCCCGGTGCTCCCCACCGCCTGTCAGTGACGGGTATGTGACAGCAATAATGATCCCGTCGGCAGAGCCGGCCCTGCCGTCTGCGCCGCGAGAGCCGCAGGGAAACACGGGAGGAGAAACGAACCGCATGGAACGGGAAGGGCTGAGCAACCACATCCAAGCCAGAGCAGGGCAGAAAGCTCTTTTACCCTCAGGATCTGGATTTTGGAGCTCAGGGTCCGTCCTGCAACCATGCATTAAAACTAACGCGTCTGATTTGGGGCCGGTTTAAGGCCAGCACGGCTCCTCTGAGGCCGGGGCAGGGAGCAGCGTGCCGGCGCCTGCCTTGGCGGGCGAGCACTGGTTTGGGATGGGCTGTGGCTCTGCCCCGCGCCGGCGCTCAGCCCATCTCCCAGCCCTGTCCTCGGAACTCGGGAGGCATCACCGGGGCTGAACGCACCCTAGAGAAGCATCAGAGAAAGTACATTCCCCCTCCCCCAGGAAAGTTTGCTTTGCTGAAGATCACAGCTCTTCCCCGTTATTCCTTATGAATATTCATCCGTGCCGGGGATCTCATTCAGCAAGGGAGGCTGAAGAACCTGTGGGTGCTTATGCAAAACTACAGGCACTTGACACCAGAGATGCTTGTTTAGCTGATGTGAAATCTCTCCAGTTTTCCTCTCCCGGTACATGCGCGGGCTTTGTGGGATGAAATGTATTATCCCGAGAATCATTCATCAAAGGCCTGGAACGACGCACGGCGCATGCGCTAGGAAACGAAAATGGCCACGTAGGCAGCGGCTTAAGGACAACCGAGAGAGAAACGTCCCGCGGATTTGTGCTGGAATGGGGGGCTCTGGAACACCTTGTGCCCGTCACGCAGCCTCATCCGCGCCCATCCGTGGCAGGGGCTGGGCTGGGCACGGGTTAGTCCGGAGCTAGGAAGGGCTTATAAAAACCCGCCGTGAAAGTGCTCTGCTCTGCCTGCGTCTTTATAGCGTGAGACTCTAGATGGAGAGCTGTCACCCGCGGGCTGCTAGGCAGAGGCAGGGAAAGCCAATGAAGTATATTTGGGGAAAAAGAAGGGGCTTCAAAGGAGCGCGGGAAGGGGTTGAGGCCCTGGCTTTGTGGGACCCGGCCAGGCGCCACTTGTGGGCACCTCTGCTGACGCCTCCCCAGCCATTCCCTGTTTTCTTTCCCTTTGTTTTCACCTAACGCCGTTTTCAGAGCTGCCCCCCCTGCCCCCTTCCCTCGGGACCCTGTGCCCCACACCAGGACCTGCCCCCTCCCCACACTCCCTGCAGAACTCGGCAGCTGCCCGTGGTTTCTCCAAAATTTCCTTTTAAGAAATCAGGGCAGAGAACGGGGGAGTGGGTCCCCGGTGACGTGAGTGTCACCGAGCTGGGGAACGAGCCGGGCTCGTTAAGAGCTGTTCTGAGCCCCGCAGGTGCTGTCCATGATCTCCGGGGTAGTTTTCCGTGCGAGAGGGGTGAAATCTGCCGGTGAACCCCGACATTTTGAGACCCGTGGTGGGCCACGGGCTGGGCTGGCGGCTCGCTTCCCTGCTCTGCCTGACTGCACGACGCGGGGGATTGTTCGGAGGGATCCATGTCGGGGTATTTTGGGGAAGCCACTGCTAACGCCGCCGTGAACGCAACCGCTCTGCGCATTGCACAAATCCCTTCCCGGATCGGGATGAGCGTGGCGGTGCTGGCGCTTTCCGAGGGCTGCTGCAGGCGAGGCCGGGCTGGCGGTGGCCGAGGCCAATGGACCCGCTCGGGTCGGCAGGGAGAGCCCCCCTCCGTGCGGCAGCAGCTCCGCGGTCACCCGAAGGAGAGCCCGGCGGCGGTGCCCGCCAGCACGGAGGCGTCGGAAGGCTCGGAGGCGAGCGCGGGCACGAGGCGCGGGCGCTGCTCGTCCTGATGCTGCGCCACCGCGGTCCGGGCTGTGAAACCCAGCGGCACCGGGGGCTCGCAGGCTGCACTGGCCACGGAAGCCATTCCCCCCGCCCCGCTGGCCCGCGGGCAGAGCCCAGCTCGCCACGGCACGCCTCGCCCGCGCCGCTCCTCCGTCAGCAGCTTTGGGGGGTATTTAATGGCTCACGGCAGAACAACTCCATTCTCAGCCATCCACCAACGGCTTAATGAGTTAATAATTTCCTCCAGCTAACCTCGGTACCAGCGCCCGAGCTTGCAGCTCCAGCTGCCTCCCCGACACCCCCAGCCCCTCCGGGGGGCGGCGGGGGGGACGGGGCCGTGCCGGATTCCCCGCTCGCACGCTTTGTTGTGCAGCCGCAGGCTTGTTCAGCAGCGCCCATCTCAGTGAGCCCGGCTTCTCTAAAACACATGCACTTCGGCTGTGTTTCGTAGAAAGGGAGGAAAAAAAAACCAAAAACCCCACCCTAAATATTTTCCCGGGGATAAGCCCCCGTGTTAGAGCCACGTCCCTTTCATGCTGTTGCACATGGGCTGGTATTTAAGGCAGGGACTTATTGTATAACCCCGAGCCTGTGGGATTAAAAAAAAAAAAAAAAAAAAAAAATATAGTCTCCATGGAAATGGAGGCCATATCTTTTGAAAACTGTATCAGAGCTCTCTATCCTCTCCCCTTTATCATTGTATTTTAACCTACCAGCTGCATATTTAAGAGCAGAGCTTGCAAGATGATCTTACCCTTTTTTATTATTTTCCCTCATGTGTTAAGGGAGGGAATACTGACAGGGACAAGTGACAGCTCGCTAATTATTCCCTTACTGCCACTGCTGTTCTTGTTTTGGACGTGTTGCTCATTTTCCTCTGCTCTTCGCACTGAATAATGCATGGGTCCCTATCAGTATTCATGCGGTACCTTCGGGAACTGCCAGCCTAACTAGCTGATAACTGATTCAGTTTGTAACCGGTGCCTTTGGGAGTTGCAAGGAAAAGTAGCCAAGAACAAATTTAACACTTCTTTCTCATTGCCTTAGAACATCAAGGAGAGGGACAGGAGGGCCGCGCGTGAAATACATTTGTTGCCTGAAGCTGCCGGCGGCGCCTAACCAAAGCGGGCGCGTTTAACCCCGCGCCCAGCCGCCGGCGAGGTCGGTGGGCGATCCAGATGGGAGCGCCCGGGAGGAGAGGGCAAGGCAGCAGCCATTCCAGAGCAGTTGTGTTCAGCAGATGCCCGCCCTAGGCTTCGCAGAGCGGTGCCAAGCAAAGCCACCCCGGAGCCATCTGTACTTTGGAGTCAGGAATAGCGCGAGCCTGGTGCGCGCCGGGGTGTGCTCCGCGTTACCCGGCGCCATCGGCGCGGTTGGAGCAGGTCGGAACGGCGACCCTGCGGGGCTGGAGCCGGCGGGGAGCAGGACGGGGCACAGCCCCCCCCGCACCCCCGGGCAGCGCAGGCGGCCGGTGCCGGGGCACAGAGCAGCCCCCGCAGGGCAGAGCCCGGCCCCTTGCGGCATGGCGAGCTTCCAGGGAGAAGGCAAAGCAAGGGAGGACGGGTAGACATTAGGGAAAACTTCTTCACCGAGAGGGTTGTCGGGCTCTGGAATGGGCTGCCCAGGGAGGTGGTCGAGTCCCCATCCCTGGGGGGATTTAAAAGCAGGATGGATGAGGTGCTGAGGGACAGGGTTTGGGGGTGGGATGGCAGGGGTAGGTTAACGGTTGGACTCGATGATCTTAAAGGGCTTTTCCAACCGAGGTGACTCTATGATTTTATGATTCTATGAAGCAATGCCTTCTCCTCCTCCGCTCGACGTGCTGGCGAGCAGGACGAAAGGGAGAGCGGGGCTCGGCGCGTCCCCGCGTGCCGCGTTGGGTGGAGGCGAGCGGCCGCTCTGCGTGGAACGCGGGCTGCCTCGCCCCACCGGCGGGGGGACCGGACTCGGCTACCGAGAGCCGCTCCGTGGGACACGGGCCGTCCCCTCCTCAGAAAGGACGAGAAACTGCACCCAGCAGTTGGCTGAATATTTCTTGCTCCAGCTTGTCATCTGATGTGTGTCAGAATGCGTGACCTTCACCACCCTTAATGGCACGACCTTCACCGCCATATTCATAGTTCCATTCCTCTCCGAGCGTATGTACAGATATATTTAAACTAGCGCCACGGAGGAGGATACGCGCTGGGGTTTGGGTTGCGTCAAAGTTGTCAGCCGTGTCTTCAGAAGGAGCGGGAAGCAGACGGGGAGATGACCCCGTAAGTGTCCGTCAGGCCTCACGCGACGGACAGAGGTTCAAGCGGGAGAACATCAAAGGTCTTTTTTGAGCTCGCACGAGGAATTATTTCACTTGTTCAAGCAAAAGGAACTTTGTTGGAAAAGTTTAAAAGTTCCTCTTCCAAGTCCAGCAGAGCGCTGGGCAGCAAGCGGAGTTTTTTCAGCAGGGGTGATGTTCTGGAAATGCAGCCGGATTTAAGAGCAACTTCACCAGACCGAGCAGGAGAGCCAGGGCTGGGCTGTGCGCAGACCGGGGCGCGCGCCGGCACCACAAGGGGTGCATTCGGTGGGAGCCCCCTCGGGCCGGGGCAGAGGGCAGGGGCGGTGCGGAGGGGCTGGAGGGAGACGGGGACGCAGCTCAGGAACTCTTGGCTGGAGCAAAGCTGCTCTGTGGTTGATGGGTCCCTCCCCACTGCTCCCATTTCAGGCGTTTCTGCACTCCCTTGCCAGGGAGAACCACGCTCCCGCTCCCAGCACCACGACGGAGGCCACGTGGGGAAATCCCGTGCGACCTGCCCCTTCCAGAGACGGGCAAACGCGGCATCGACCGGCAGCCAGCAACCCGGGGGGGGGGGGATCAACCTCTGTCTCCTTGGGGGCCGTGTGGACATTGGCAGCGGTTTGTATTTAGAGGCTGCTGAAACCCAGGGCTAATTGGACAAAATCAGCGACGTCTTTCAAAAGGTAGGAAGAGAGAGAGTTGAACAACGCCCATCTTTTTATCACGCTGTCTATAATTACAGCAAAAAATAGGATGTCAATGGGAAAACGAACTACGGAACTGAAAATCCCTTGGTACTGTCTGCAGGCGTGTTCCTTGCCCCCAGCCGGCTGGAGAAGTTTGGCTTCCGCGGCAGCGCGCACGTTGTTAACTTGGCAGCGGCACCCGGGCGCCTGTCTCAGCGAACAATTTTCCCCAACCATCGTAAGCCTTGGAAAGACATTCACCAGTGTCTGTGGTGCCTCTGGGGAGCCCCTTGGAAGACAAGGAAAAAAAAAAGCCTCAAGATACTGTATGTCAGTCTATCTCTCACTATAATTATCTTTATTGATTGGGGAATCATTTACATTTCCATATCTCCGAGTTTCCTGTTAGTGCTACTGTTTAGATGTGTTCATGGATCAGATTTAAAGAGATTTCGTCTCGGGGAAGAAAGCCCTGTTATGTATGAACTCTGTGCAAACCTCAGAAGAGAGGTGATGGGGCTTTATGGCAAGAACCACCACCGGGAATCCCAGCACCAGTGGAGGGCGAAGGGAGGAGGCGGCCGTGTCAGCAAAGCCGTTTTTCACGGCACCCCCCTCCCACGGTAATGCCTTGCACAGATTGCCTCCGTTCAGCGGAGCCCAAGGTTTGCTCAAAATAAAGAGCAGCAATGCCTGAGGACACAACGCCACCAGAGCAGGAACTCTTCTTTCCCGTAGGTTTGCAATGGGTCCTGGGGGAAAAGCTCCCCTGGCCGACCGGGACACAGAAATATCTGGGTAACTTGGGTCTGGAAGCAGCCGAGGGCGGCTCCTCTGAGCGTGCGCTCCCCTAAATCCTGCCTTCCCCTGGCAGGGATCCTGCTGCTGTGCCTCCTGGTCACCCCCTTGGCTCCACGCGGCTTCTCCCGCCTGCTGGTGTGGGAACGTACCCGGCCGAGGCACCCCATCACCCCGGTGCCACCCAGGGTGCCACCAGCCTTGGCTTTTGCCCCTTTGCTGGTGGGCACTGGCTGGGGGTGGGGACGGAGAAGACTGCAGTGGCCGAAGGACCTTCTCATGACAAAAGGTGTGCCACGATCCTGCCTGGCGAGAGATTGCAGGAATTCCTGCAGGACTCAAAATCGCAGACCAGGGAACTTCTGCGTCGCCGCCCTCCGCCCCGCGCCGGGCAGGGCCCCGTCACCGCGCACCCGGTGCGGACCCCGGCACCGCGGCCGAGGGCGCTGCCTCCCCGCATCGGCCGGGAGCGCCGCGGCTGCCGGGGCTCGGAGCAGCCCCTGCCCCAGCTCGGCCGGCAGGGTCGCAGGCATCTCCGAAAGCGGGTGCTTGCCCCCCTCTACGCAGCCCCTCGCCCGCAGCCTGCTCAGGCTCACCCGGGCTGGGCGCAGAATCCGCGCTCCAAAATGGATGTTTTTCACATTAAAGAGCTGCACAAACATTTTATTTCCCATTTGTGGCCCTTTCGCAAACAGCGGAGAATCCACTCCTTCCTCCAGAAGATTTGTGTCCGAGGGAGCTCCCAGGCTGACATAAAGCTGCCCGTACTTTCAAGAGGCCTCTCTGGTAAGCTCTTATTTCTTGGATCCCTTCCCAAAATGAGGCAGGATCACGTATGGGGAGCAGCAAGCGGGAGCGATACGCAGCGCTGAGAAAGGCTTTCCGTTTCGGCAGAGGCACAAGTGTCATGTCTCTACAGAAATATCAATTATATTTCCTGTACAGCTAATGAGAGAGCAGTTGGCAAACATCAGCAGGTAAGCAGGCAAACCCAGCCCAGCACACACTTTGGGCTTCTTGAAGCAAATTTTCCCGTTATTAAGGTGCCCCCGCGCGCCGCCCCCGCTGGCGTGCCCAGATACAGAGCCCACAGTGACCGACGGAGTGAAGTGAGACGCTCGAGGGGCCCCGTCCCCCTCCGGTTCCCCGCCAAACAAACCCCTCGGCACCTCCGGGAGGAACAGACACCCCCCCCCCGCGGGGGCTGCCGGAGCTCTGACCCCCGTCCCTCGCCCCCCCGCCAGCCGTGCCTCGGCTCCTTGGTGTGACCACGCCATGTTCCTCCGCCCAGTTAAACCATCATTGCACCAGCTTAAACCACTGCGTCCCGGGGCCAGCCAACCCTCGGCCCCTTCCCCACGCTGCGAGGGCCAGCGCCACCGGGGGGGCACTTGGTGCTGCGGCTGAGCTGGGTGCCTCTGCCCGTGGGCTGGGGGACGCTCTAGATGAGAATATTCCGACAGATTTTGAACAGCGCCGGCGCTTCCATGCCTGCACCCGGCAGGGGTGGCAAAGCCGCGCCGTTCTTCAGCTGCGTTCCCCGGAGAGCGCGGCCATTCCGTGCACCCAGCCTGCGGTGCTGGGCTCCATCCAGCTCCGGGGTGTCACGGGGGGGAACGGTCCCCAGGGGCACCCACAGCACTTTTGGGTGGTGGCGGCGTGGGAATCACCCGCAGGCGGGTACCTGCTTTACGGAGAGGGAGCTGGAGGCGCAGGAGGGCCAGCTGGACTCCCCAGGGGTCACCCCCCCTCGTAGAAAGCAGCTTCCCCCCCATACCATAGGTACTTTTTACCACCATAAGCTAAAAAGGGTATTTTACCTTATCAGAGCTTCCTTTGCTCATTTTTACCGCTCCGTCCTTTTCGGTGGACAGGAGTCCGAGTCAGCACCGTTATGAATCCCACACGGGGCGTACGAGGGGAGGAAGGGGCAGGCGTTACGCGCAGTCATTAGCTAAAAGAGTCGGATGTGTTCCTTGCTTGCCTGTATCTGGCAAACACCTCGTGCTTACTCCATCATCTGCCTCCGATTCGGCTGACCTGGGGGGGGTTTGTCCAACCTGCTGCACCCCCCCTTTGCCCCGGCCTTTGCTGGATGCCCTTCAGCTCCCGGCGCCTGCGGCACTCGGGGGAGAAACGGGCAGAGCCAGCACCCCCCCGGGCACAGCGGCTCTCCAAGCCTACACCACCACAAACAGATTTCAGGCTTAAATCGGAAAAACCCACAAACTTCTACACAATCCCAAAAACCAGCAGGAAGGTTTGGGGTTTGTCATGGGGGGCTGCTGGCGTGGGGTGCAGCAGGGGAGAGACGGGGACCACAGAGACAGTCAGGAGGGGGCTTCTGTGCTGTAAGGGGGAAGAATGAAGCTGAATCCTAGGAAAAGGTTGCAGAAGGCCAGAAGAGCAGAAGGAATCACCAAAAATGAAAAAAAAAAAAAGACTGAAGGGCAGCAAACCATAAAGACAGAGAGAGCCTGGCCAGGCAAGCACCTTCAGGAATACGATGGCACTGGAGATGAGATGGCATGGCACGGCACGGCACGGCACGGCACGGCACGGCACGGCACGGCACGGCACGGCACGGCACGGCACGGCACCCAGCAGGAGATAGCAGGGAGCCCCCAGCAGGAGCACCCCAGCATCTCACTGCAGTGCTTGCAGCTGGGTTTTAAAGGGGGCGGGGGGCACAAGCCGGCTTCTCACAGGTGGGAGCCGAGGGCAGGTGGAGCATATATAGGGTAAGGGCATCAGCCCTGCAGGGAAGTGGGTTTGGGTGAATTTGGCCTTGGCCTTATAGCTTAAGGTAAAGCTTAGGTGTGGGTTTAGTTCAGGCTTTTTCAGAAGCAAAATAAAATTGTTGTGCTCTGTGAAGGGTTGGTGTGCAATCCTGCTGGGAGGGGATGGTGCACAGCTTTATCGAAGGGCGATGCTGCTGCCGGCTGCTGGCAGGAGCCCCCTTCCCATGGCTGTTCCGTGAGGCCCCTTTGGAAAGGCGCTTCCAGCTGGAGGGCGAGGTAAGCCTTGGGAAGAGCAAGTGTGAAGTAAGAGCAGTGTACGGGTGAGATGGGAGCGATGGGGAGAACCTGGGCTTCCACCTCGTCCTAATGTGCTGGGCTTTTCCCTGGCTCCCTGGGTCGGGCTGGATCCCTGGGATGGTGCTGAGCCGTGAGTGCTCTGTGTTGCAGCTCTCCCTTGGGTGCTGAGGGTTTGAGTTTGCCCTTGCTGGGGTCAGGGTCTGCTTGGCTGGGGGGTGTGGGATGAGCTGGAGCGAAAGCTGAGTGCTCGGGGCTGTGGGCTCCTGCTGCCCAGCCGGGGGCTTCCTCCGCTCGTGCTCCGCGGGTGATTTTGGGAGAACACGCGCCCTTTGTAGCCTGCCGTGGTATTCCAGCCACGGAAAGAGCAGCCGCTGAAACGCAAAGTTTAACTGGATGGCCCACGAAGCCCAGGGAGCACCTCGGCTCGCCGGGGCTGCAGTGTGCCCTGCCGTGTCCCCCCTGTCCATCCTCCCCCCCTTTGTGTCACCCAGGGGGGTGCCCTGCTGTGTGTCCCCCTGCGGTGTCCCCTGCCATGTCCCCCCCCGTGTCCCCCTGCCTCCCCTAGCTCGGCGTTCCCACCCAGCCCTCCTTCCCTGCTCTCTCCTGCCGTTCCCTCCACCCCGCGGATCATTTTTCAGGCAGCCCCAGCGCTCTGCCCTGCACTCAGACTATTTAGTCTGGTTTTGGTGACCCTGTCTGACTGCTCAAGAATGAGCTCTCAGGTTTCTCTCCCCGCTGCAATCACCGCACTCTTTTTCTGAGCGCATACATACCTTTGAGCCTCAGCCCTTCCCGAGGACTTAAGGTGGTCCCATGCCCCTCCGGCGCCAGGAGGAGCGCTCGGAGTCGCTCTGGGATTTGCATTCCCCTGCGGCTGGGCAGGGCTACCTCCCCCACCGCAGAGGGCCCCTTCAGGGCTAATATTTGCCCCCCAAATCTGAAAGCCTGGGAATGCCCACGGTCTGAGATACAGCAGCGCTCACCTCGGAGCTGGAGCTCCCTTTGGAGCGCCGGTGATAGCATTTTTGGTTTGGCTAATAAGTGCTGCAAAACCCCCTTGTGCTTTAAACGTTAATTCCAAAAAGCTTTTTAAAAAAATTCCCACAAGCTCTTTCCTTCGTGCCGCTCCGCCGTTGGCCATGGCCCCTCGCAAGGGCTCGCGCTGCGCCGCCGCATCGTGCGCTCACGCTGAGTCAGCAGAACCGGCCCGGGCTCGGGAGGGATGGGCGCCACCGCTCACCGGTGAATTTGGGTTAATTACTGTGGACGTAGCTCACCCCTCATCCTGGGCTTTCCATTCTGGATGCAACCGTGCCAGCCTCTAAGGTACAACAGCTGCTGAATGTACAGGATGACTTTTCTTTAAAAAAAAAAATGGGCTCTATAAAGGGTTAAAAAGGTCAAATATCCTTTGTCATCAATAACAAGCAAAGAATATATTTTAAAAATAAAATATAAGGGGCTGATGCCGTATCATACACAATTTCTGGAGCTTCACGCCCCGAGCAGTGACAGCGCTGCCGGTGACAAGCGGGGGAGGCCGTTCCATCCATCGGAAAATAAAAGTTTGGCAGGGCCCGGGGCTCGGCCGGGCTCGCCCCGATTTATTGGGCCTGCCGCAAAGCACGGTAATTGCTGGATGCAGATCGTTCAGCTGCTGCCTGCTAATGAAGCCTGCATTAATTAGCCACCGTGGATTGATTTTCATGATTTGTCTGTCTGGGCCCCTCCAACCAGTCTGGAGGAACTTGGTGCTTGACCTTCACTGCCAGGGGAGCCGCCTCGCCCCCCGGGCTTTGGGGGGCAATCGCCCTCTCTGGGTGCTCGCCCCAGGGGCGGCCCCGACCCCGGGCTCTGCTCTCCCTCCCTGCTTGCCGTGGCAGGGTTTGGGGGGGGGGGGGGTGTGTATTTTTTATTTCAGTGTGTATTTTTTATTGATTTTTATTTATCCCCTTGCCGTGGCGGAGGGAACAGGCAGCGCTAGGTGAGGCGCTGGGGGTGAGGGAGCCCGGGCACCCATCGCAAACCCGGAGCGTTTTGGCAGGGGGCGTCAGTGGGGAGAAACAGCAGCAAATTGATTTTAAAAGGCGTTCGGAGGGGTCCCTGCACCCCCTTCCACCGCACCGCCCAGAAGCTTTTCAAGTGGAACAGCCTGCAGCTATTACAATAAACACCTCAGCCGCAACCTGTCTCTCATTTGCATATTAGCAGCCTTAATTTTGATGAAATATGCAAATGTATGCAAAATGAAATTCATCTCATAATGACACAAGGCGATTAAACAATTTTTATGCTTAAATATTCTGTTTAATGAAATCAAACAGACCCATGCGTGTGACAAATTTGCCTCAGCATGGAGAAATTAGCGGATATCAAAAAACCAACCCAGAATCCCAAACACGGGACGCGCTGCGCTGGGCATTGAAATGGCCTCTGCAGCGTGAAAATCGTCCCCGCTTCTGGTCGCCAAACGGGCTGGGAATTGGCTTGCGGAGGGCTGCTCAAGCAGGTTGGTGGCCAGGCCCTTTGCCGCTCTCCAAAGACCTCCCGCTCTCCGGCCAGCGTTTGTTTGTCCTCCAGATGTTCAACGGGCCGAAGGCGCGTGCGGGCTCTTTTCGGGTAGTTCTGGGTTTTATACAAAAGGTGATCGCACGGCCTCGCGCGGCTGCGAGCGAGGGGTCCTGGCTGGATCTGGCACCGCTGGGCGCCCCGGGTGCTGGTTGGGGCCCTCCCTGCCGGCGCGGCGCTGGCTCTGCCGTCCCCGTCCCGGTGCCAGCCCCCCCGTCCCCGTCCCGGTGCCAGCCCCCCCCGAGCCGCTGTTGGCTGGAGCAACGCGCCCGGGCTCTGGCACCGCACGCTTTTGGTTTCTTTACCAGATGCAGGAGTCGGGAGCTCCCCCGTGCTGCGCAGGGCTCACGCCAGCCTCGATAACGGCGCCCGTTGCCTTTCCCCGCATCCCGATGGCCTGGTCCAGCCTCGCCTCCTGGGCGAGCATCCCTGCGGCGGGCGAGCCCCGGCCGTGGGGGGGTGTGCTGGGGCATTGGGGCGCTGGGAGCCCCTGCCCTGTCCTGGAGTCACCCGTGGCAGAGCACGGGGACAGAGCAGCGCGTGGGCAGCGCCGCAGGGCTCACGGCACGGACTGGCGCGATAGCGGGGTCGGAAACCATCCTTGCTTTCATCCCTCACTGCAGACTCAGCCCCAGTTTTCCATCTGGAACCCTTTCCGCCTCTCCCATCGGAACAGCATCCAGATTTTCCTGTTTCCTCCCTTGCTCCCCTCGTGTCTCGGCTGCCCACGCCAGCTCCAGCGAGGGGACGGGGGCGCTCAGTGCCTCTGCCCCGGCCGAGGCTCCTTGCCCCTGTGCCAAAAATGAGGGAGCGCTGGGGAGCCGCTGCAGCGGAGCGGGGCCAGGCCTCATAGCACAGCCATGATGTAAGAGCAGAAAGTCAGCAGCCCCCCCCGCCCCCCGCAGGGAGAGTTAACCCTTGCGGCGAGGGAACCCGTGGGGCGCTGGCTCCTGCCCCCATCCACGCTGGCTTTGCCCCTCGCCTCCGGGCGCTGCTCCCCCCGCGGCTCCGGCTGCTGGCACCCACTGTGCTCTGCCGGCACCCCGGGCACCTGCGGGACATCTCCCCCCTCCAAGACCACCCCCGGGTTCTGCGGGACTTCTCCCCCCTCCGGGATCACCCCCAGGCGCTTGTGGGACATCTCCCTCCACCGGAATCACCCCTGGGCGCCTGCAGGACATCTCCCCCCTCCAGGATCACCCTCCAGGATCACCCCCAGGCACCTGTGGGACATCCCCCCCTCCGGGATCACCCTCTGGGATCACCCCCCGGGCACTTTTGGGACACCTCCCCCCTCCAGGATGCCCCCCGGGCGCTGTTGCCCGCACCGATGAAGTCGGGCGCTGCTTTTCCGTGCGGAGCGGTGGGCTGCAGCAGCTCCCTGGTCGGTGCCCGGGCGGCGGTGGGGGCTCTGCTCCGGCCGTGCCAGGGACGCGTCCCCGGGGGCTCCCCACAGCACCCATGTCCCCCCGTCCCAGCACTCCTCGGTGGGTGCCGTGACCAGCGTCCCCGCCTCGTGTCAGCCTGTTCTCCGCGTTTAAATCATTGCTCGGGCAACAGGTTGTGGGCTGAGAAGCCCTTAAATTATCTGAGAAAGTTTGTGAACTTTCCCGGCACAGAACAGATGTGACATCTCCTCGCCGCAGCAAACGCTCATCAGCAGTGACTCGATCCAAACACCCTCGTGCTGCAGAGCCATCGGGCCACCAAAAACCTTTGACAAAACAATCTCCTTCAGAGGTGGCTGTGCTGGGATGAGGGCTGATGGCAACCGGAGGGCTTGGGACTTTGCCCTTGGTGTATTCCCGTTATTTTGACAATTCACTGGGGATTTGGAGCATTCCGCTCGGGAGCGGCACCGCGGGAATCGCGTGGACGGGTGAGGCCTGATAGCGCCCGTTAATTGATTTGCTTTTGATAACGCGAGCGCGAGTTCGCTGTAACAAGTCCCGGCGCCGTTGGCGGGCTGCCCGTTATCATCAGCCTAAATAAATACGGGTTCGCCACGAATCGGAAACATCTGCTTGGGATGAAACCCCCCCCCCCCGTCAGAGTTTCCCAGTAAAGCGCCTTGGACGGGCGAGGCGGAGCGGGAGCCCCGGTGCCGAGGGGTGCGTGCGGGGGGGCCCGGCCGCCCCAGACCTCGGCCGCTGCTGCGCGTGTCTGACGGGGGCTCTCGCCTCCGGGGGGTCTCCCGTGCTCCCACGCCACCGGCCCCCGGCCCCTGCCTCCTGGCTGCCGGCCCCCAGCCTCGGCGGAGCCCCTGGTGTCTGTGCGGCTGGGGGTGCTCAGAGCCCTGGGGGGCCAAAGCAGAGGCGCTCGGGCTCCGGAGCCGTTCCCAGGCTCCTCCTGCATAAAGACCCCTTGTACCAAAGGGCTGCAATCCGAGGGAAAAGCCGCCCCAGAGAGCAGCTGAACAGCGGGGCGCAGCCGCTGAGGATGAGGATGGTGCTGGTGGGTGCTCCTGGAGCTCCCTGGGGTTCCCCAGCACCCAGGGGTCCAGGGGCTGAGCTTGGCTGCTCTCGGAGATAAGATAAATGTGGGGGCAGGGAGGGAGGGAGGGCTTTCTCCCAGGAACCTCGTGGGAAAAGCAAAACCTGATGTCGTGGTTCACCAGCTGCACGCCTAATGACCACCCCGAGGGAGCCGGTCAGGCCTCATAGAACCCGGCCGTTTGCCCCGGGAATGGGTGAAGAGATGGGAATGTGCTGCGGAGATGGGAATGTGCTGCGGAGATGGGAATGTGCCACCCCGCAGGAGCCAGCTTCGCGGGGGGGGAGCAGGCACCCCGCCGTGCATGGGACGGGGGTGCGCCACAGGGCAGCCGCCCCGCCGCGAGGATGCACGGGGATTTAGGGTCTGGGCTGCCTTGCACCCCGTCCTCGCCCGCGGCATGGCACAGCACCCCATGTGCCCACGCCGGTGCCGCAGCCCTGAGCACACCGGTGCTTTGCGGCGTGCCCTTGGGACCCCGGGGGGGTGCGGGGTGCCGGGACCCCAGACGGGAGCACTTGCGGTGGCCGGCACGCATCCTTCCATGGTCCCGAGCGGTGGGTCCCGGCCGTGTGCTGGGTGGCCGGAGCCGGGCGAGGGAGCCTGGAAATTGAGCTCGGCCAAGCACCCGAGTTCACCCGGCACGGGGCCGAGGCTGGCCATCGTCGCACGCGTTAGTGCCGGTGCAGCGCTGGGTTGGCCCCGGGGCCGCCGGTGCCACGGACAGTTTTGTTTGGTTTTGGGTGCATGGGATGCTTGGTGCTGAATCAATAACCCAGCCTGTTACCGGCGGGGGCAGCGTGGGGCGGGGGCTGCGCGCGCACCCGGGGCGTCCTGCGAGTTGAGCGCTGGAGGATGTCATGGAGACGAGATCCGCGTTAACCTCATGTGCTTGGAATCCGAGAAAGCCACCTTGGCCACCCTGCTCCCTCCTCCCCGGTGTCTGAGACAGCCCAGACCCTGTCAGCCGCTCATCTGCCTGCATCCTCCTAAATCAGCGCCCCGCTCTCGTTCTTTCCCGAGCACAACCCCATCTCCTCCTCGTTGGACGGCAGCCAAACGCAATCACTTCTCTGAAAGACTCGCTAAATATGTTCAGCAAAAGAATTTAATTAGCCTCTTTCTCTTCCACATGAAGCTTTTTAAGAAAAAAAAAAAGGGGGGGGGAGAAAAGGAAAAGAAAAAAGCACCCTCCTTTCCAAGTCCATCCTCTGAGCTCACTGCCGTAGCCCGGCTCTGCTCGGGGTGCTGGTGTCCCGGCTCGGGGCGCTGAGCGGGGGGAGCCCAGCCGGGTCCTGCACCGCGCTTTGCCGGGGCGCCCAGGGGCAGGCGCCGCGCGTCCCTCGTCCCCCCGGGGGAGGCGATTTGCTGGGACCTGGAGTTTACAGGCTCGTTTGGGTGGGGGTTTTTGTTTTCAGCCCAAACCCCTGTGAGAGAGAAATCACAGCTGGGGGGGGTGGTGAGGAGCTGAGCACCCCGCTGCTGCGCGAGCAGGTGGGGAAGCTGGGGGGGGCGGCCAGCACCTTGGCCCCCAAAAGGCACAGGATGGGGCCCCTGCAGCCCTGACGCTGAACCCAGGGTTTGCAGCTGATGTCCAGGCCTGGAGGGGCCATGCTTGCTCCTGCTGTGCTGCCAGAAACCCCCCCCCAAAGATCCCCCCTGTGGCGGCAGGGGCTGGCACGAGCCCCCGGCCCTTGCGGTCATTGCCCGCTGTTTTCATGGCAGCGCCCGAGTCAGGCCCAGGGCGCTGGGGGCAGGACCCGCGTGGTCCATGGGGGGCAGATCCATGAGGATGCAGCCCAGGAGCCCTTGAACCCGCCGGCGGGGCTGGCCGAGGTGCCTGCTGCCTGGCTAACGAGCTGGGAACCAATTTGTTATGGAATTTATGAACATTATGTGACTGCGAGGAACCAAAAGACAGACTGTCCCCTGCATGGCAGGGGGGTTGGAACGGGGTGATCTTTAAGGTCCCTTCCAACCCAAACCATCCTATGATTCTAAAATAATACCCCTGTTAATAATCTCCTTCATCCATCACTGCTGCTCAAGGATCCTCTGGCTTTTACACAGAACATAAATTATTGGGGGGCGGGGGGAGGGGGTCTATAGGCGATGGGAATTATAAACAGCTGGTTGACCACAAATTACACCTCCTGCATCACCAGCGAACGCATGTGAGGGTAGCGACTGCCCTCGGGGAGCACCCGTGCCAGGGCCAGGGGCTGTGGGCAAGGCAGGGTGGTCCAGGGCTTTCAGGAGAGCCACCCCTGGGCTGGCATCATCCATCAGCCCCAGTGCCTGCCCGTGGCCGCAGCTGCAGTGCCCGCGTCCCGTGCGGAGCAGCTTTGGAAAAGTGTGGGTTTCCATGAGCAGCTGGACCGGGGTCCCTGCGAGTCGCCCTCAGCTCTTCAGGAGCCTTGGAAGCTCAGCCCTGCCCTCGGCGCTCACCACCCAGCCATGATGTTCTTGCTCTGAAGAGGCGGGGTCTGTAGGTTGATGGTACCCACTGTAGGTTGGTGGTACCCACTGTAGGTTGATGGTACTCACTGTAGGTTGGTGGTACCCGCTGTAGGTTGGTGGTACCCACTGTAGGCTGATGGTACCCACTGTAGGCTGATGGTACCCACTGTAGGTTGGTGGTACCCACTGTAGGTTGATGGTACCCACTGTAGGTTGATGGTACCCACTGTAGGTTGATGGTACCCACTGTAGGCTGATGGTTCCCGCTGTAGGTTGGTGGTACCCACTGTAGGCTGATGGTTCCCACTGTAGGTTGACGGTACCCACTGTAGGTTGGTGGTACCCTCTGTAGGTTGGTGGTACCCACTGTAGGTTGATGGTATCCACTGTAGGTTGGTGGTACCCGCTCCACACTCGCAGTGCTCGCTGTGCCCCGAGGACAGTGGTGCTGGGACCCCCACGCGCCAGACACCTCCCCCCCCCCCAGCCAAGAATCTCTCAGGTCCTGGCTTTGGGTCTGACCTGCGGCGATGGGAGCATTGGGGCTCGGATGCCAAACCCCCTGCCCCGAGAGGCCTGGTTTTTAGCAGGACAGCACCCAGCGTTTTCTGGACCCCCTTTTGGCCCTTCCCCAGAATCACTCATCACTTCGGCAAACCTTGGCCCTCGCTTTTATTTCGTAAGATCTGAGCAACGTGGCCAAAGCCGATGCTGATGTTGGCGTTCGCGTGGAGCTAAGGGTTAACGGGAAGGGGTCAGACCACAGAAGGTCTCCTGAACGCAGCTTTTCTGGTCCGTGCTGCATCGTGATGTATTTAAACTTTCATTTAGCGTAAATACTGTAGGTCAAACACCAGACAGATTCACCAATTATATTTTCCCCTATTAGATGAAATATGTTTCTAATTTGGCTGTAGTTTTGTTTTATTGGACCTGTGGCAGCGAGGGTGACCCTGCTTCAAAATAACCTTTTCAGACCATTTAGCCCCAGTCTTTTTGCAAAGAGAGTTTGATAAAGCAAAAATGTGCCAGTCTCTTTTTTAAGGGGGGGTTACGCGAGCCCCGTTCCCTCCCCGAGTCCCACGGGGGCCCCGCTGGAGCTCCGGAGCCCGTCGGGAAGCGCTCCGTCACGGCGCGCCCCTGGCAGGCTCCGCGCGCGGGGCTCAGAACCAGGACGTTGTTTATTTTGCCGAGCGGATTTGGGCCAGCGGATTTTTTTTCTCTTTAAAATGCAATAAAGGACGGCGTTAGCGCGTCCGGGGTTTTCAATGCTTTCAAGCCCGGCGGCCCTTGAACGCCGGCTGGAGGAGGCGCGCGGCGCCGCGCTGCCCCCGCGGATCCCCTGGGTCCCTCGGAAGCAAGGAGGAGCCCCCGCCCCTGCAGCAGGGAGCACGCACCCACCGGCTCTCTTTTAGGATCAGCTTTTGCTTTCTGCGCGCGGCGAAAACCAGGCAGATTCGTTATTTTTGCTTTATGCAACTCCATTTTCCCCCCAGCTTATCTGATCCGCTTGTTTTACCGAGGGCTTTCTTTCCTCCAGGCTGGGGAGCTCCAACGTGGCCCCATTCAGCCTCCGCGGCAGATACCCATCAGCTCCGGCGGCTGCGCGCTATCGCGGCCCTTATCGCGCCTGCTTACAAATCCATGGAGGGGTTTAACAACGCGGCCGCGTGCGCCTGACAAAGTTTTCCTCGGCACCCGGGGTCTTCGCCCCCAGCTCCGTGGAGCCCGGGTGCCGCCGGTGCCTCCGTGCCAGCACCACCCATGGACCTCAAGCCAAGCGCAGAAGGAGCCCCCTGACCAGGGGGGGTTTCTCCTTGAATAGAATTTTCTTAAACTGTCCCCCCCCCCGCCTCTTTTGCCTGCAAAAAGTCCCTATTTAAGTAGCCTCTCCCTGACTCCGCCAGCCAGCCGTGCCGATGGAGGTGCTGGCCCCTCGGCTGATGGCAAGGGAGCGGTCCCAGCAAGAGAAGCCCAAGGGAGCCGCGGGGTGCGGGTCCCACTGCCCCAGGCTGTCCCCAAGGGACCGGGGACCCTCCGCAGCCACGGCCTGGTGGGGGCTGGCGGGGGCTCCCAGCAGCTTTGCTTCCCCTGCGCTCCTCCTGCTGCTCCTTTGCCTTCGCCGCGTGGTTTTAGGCTGAGAAATAAGAACAAATGGCTGAAATAAGAACAAATGGCTGAAATAATAACGAATGGCCGAAACAATAACGAAGGTGCTGGCGCGTCCTCCTCCCGTCGGCCTGGCTGGTGCAGCCGCGTCGCCGCGTGCGTCGATGGCACCGAGGGCCAGAGCTCCCCGTTGCAAAGCAGCAGGAGCGACGCCATCGCTTTCGTCATCATGAGTCATCGTAAGTCAAAATTTTCATTTTTAAATTAAAACCAGTTAGGAACCAGGATGTGTCTTCTGCAGAAAATGGTTTGTGAGAGAATGCTTTCAACTGAGAATGTTGTGCCTTAAAGACTTCTGAATTTTGATCTCCTTAGCAAATATCGCTTCTCACCAGTTAAATATTCGATGGAAGGAGCAAAATGTCCCTGGGTTTGCCCGGCGGGGGGCAGAGCCGGCCGCCGCTCCCCCTGCTGCCTGCGTGGCTGCTGCGAGCTCCGAGGGCCAGGGCTGGGGGTTCCCTGGGCAGGGGGGGACAAGGGCAACCTTCAGCAATGCCGCGTGTGGTCACCCCTTGTCGTTCTCTTTCACATTTATCGTACGTTTTCACCCATTTTCACCCAGGTTCCGTGTCCTGTTGTATCAAAGGATGATGCTGGGTCACAGAACTCGCACGCAGACACATGGGCGAGTGGAGACAGTGACCTGATTTCAGGGTAGAACCCTACCTTGGGAATATTGCCCCCGGGGGGGCCGAGCCCTGGTCCAGCACAGCCCATACGCTGAAAATTCGCCGTGGACTTTGATCCCGTTCTCACGACCACCTCCCGTTTCCAAGAGCCGCGTGGCTGCTGCCTGCTCCAGCCTCTCCAGCGAGCGCCTCTTGCACGGCAATGCTTCCTGAGGAAGTGATGCTTCACCTGTGAGATAGGATAGTGATCTTCTCTGGACACCATCCCTGGACCTGCCGGAGTCCCTTACCGGATGGGGGCGGAATATGCGGAAACAGAACAAGAAAGCTCGGAGTCCTTCCCCCCGTTATTTATAAACGCACTCGAGAGCAAGTGGGCGAGTCGTGCCCGTCCCAGGGGTACGGAACCTGGCTGTGCCACTGCCCCATCCTGGGCCACCTCCCAGCATCGCCCAGCGTCAGGGCACCGGCCGGGCAGCCACACGCTCCTGCCTGCAGGGCGGGCGTCAGGGGCATTCTCCTGGGACACCCTGGCCAGCCAGGGACCCGCAGGGTGAAAGGACCCTTGGGGTCACCTTTTGGGCTGGTTTGCTCCTTTGAGAAGCCCACGTGCCCCTCACCGAGCAGCGCTGCTGGGCAGGTTTCTGTATCACCGAGGTTAATGGCACGTTGGTAGATAAGAATTCTGGTTTAACTTCCAGAAAGAATAGGATGTGGCTTTTCCCTAATATCTGGAGACTTGCCCAGGCAGCTACAGGCACCGTGTTTCCCTATCCAGCACCATGGTTGACTCAGAGATTTTTTAGGTGTTTTGTTGGAAATATTTTCATTTCAGCATGGCATGGCACGGCACAGCACGGCATGGCATGGCATGGCATGGCACGGCATGGCATGGCACCGCATGGCATGGCACAGCTGGCATGAGGCCAGGGCACAGCCCAGGGTGCCCCTCGCTCCGTGGGGCTGTCCCAGCCCTGTCCCCCCCCGCCATGCAGGCACGGTCAGGCCCCTGAAGGGGAGGGAGAGGTGTAGCCAGCCCAGGCTTCGAATGGAAGGAGCTGGGTGGGAGCTGGAGCAGGGAAAGGTGGGTCCTGTCCTTCTGCTGGAAGGGTCCGGGACGCATCCCCGTGTCCCTGCTCCTGCTGCTGCCCCAGAGCTGGGGTGACCTTGCTGGCAGCACCCGGCTCCTCTGGGCTGGGGGGATGGGGGTCTCCAGGTTGTGCTCATCCAGAGGCTTCTGCTGCGTGAAGCATAACCAAAGAGACTCCTCAGCAATGGAAAAGTTATTTTCCTAAATGGACATTAATGTTTTTTCCATTAATTGGACGAAATTCCGAGGCTACGGAAAACCTTGAAGTGATATCACTGTGAAAAACTGCAAAAAATTCACACTGAAAAGGGCTTATGAAACCCAGAATTTTCCCAACCAAAAGGGACTTTAAAACAAACCCCTCTTCCTGTCCCCCCCGGGACCTCCACGGTGTAAGGACTGGAGGTGACAACGGGCCCCTGCCCTTGGTGGGGCAGCGTGACACGGGTCAGGGGACGGTTTCAGCTGGCACAGGGAGCAGCCACTCCATCCCATCCCATCCCATCCCATCCCATCCCATCCCATCCCATCCCCATCCCATCCCATCCCATCCTATCCTATCCCATCCCATCCCATCTCATCCCACCCACCCCATCCCATCCCACCCACCTCATCCCACCCCATCCCATCCCACCCCATCCCATCCCATCTCATCCCACCCACCCCCTCCCCACCCACTCCACCCCACCCCATCCCCACCCCACCCCACCCCGTCCCTCCATGCCTGGCCTCCCCTGAGCCAGGAGCCTCCCATAATCCAGCGCCTGTCTCCAGCTCGGGGGGCTCATTCCAGCTCTGTCAGCAGCAGAGCTCTTCGCCCTTGATTTATCACACCAGGCTCCTGGGAGAAAGGGGGGACAACCAACCCAGCCCGGAGCAGCAGGACGGTCCCTGGAGCCCTTTGGGAAGGAGGGGACGAGCCAGCGTGGCGCGGGGCTGGTGCGGAGCAGCAGGATGAGCCCTTGCCCCGTGGCAGATGTGGTGGCAGGGGCTGCGGCTGGTCCCCAGCCCCTCGGCAGCCCGAGGTGGGGGGTCCTGGCCGTGGCCGTCCCCTCCCACAGAGAGCCCGGGGGCACCTCTGTGCTGGGCTTCCAGCGAGGGCCGGAGCTGCAGCACCCGGGGCTCTCCCTTGGCACTGCTCCTTCAGCTCAGCTTGAATCATGGAATCATAGAATGTTTTGGGTTGGAAGGGACCCCTAGAGGTCATCGAGTCCAACCCCCCTGCAGTCAGCAGGGACACTGCTGACTAGATCAGGCTGCTCAGAGCCCCATCCAACCTGGCCTTGAGCCAAAAGATTATTTGTGGTGCTGTTCCTTGGTCGCCCATGGGCTTGCAGAAAAGCCATTCCGTGAAAATGCCATGTCCCCGTCCCACGCCTGGCTGGGCGGCGGGGTCGGCTGTGCCGGTGCCCATCGCTCCCGTGGGATTTCACGGCACCCCAGCCCCTGGGCTGCGCACCTCGCTCCTGCCGCCCCGGCCACAGAGCCGGGGCTGAGCCTGGAGCTGGGGAGCTGGCGGCAGAGCCGGTGGCATCGCTGCCCCCCGCGCCTCGGCTGTGCCCCCTGGCCGGGGGGAGCGGGGCCGGGGAGCTGCCCGCGCCGCCTGCCCAGCCCCGGCGGGACCCCCCGGCCGGTGACACCGGAGCGCCGGGGCCACGGTCCCGTGGAGCCGCGGCTGCCGGGATTTCGGCATCGGCGGGCGATGGGACAGGCAGCCCGGCTCGCGCGCACCAATTAGCCACGTGCATAATTGTTTGCAGAATTGGAACCTTCGTTTGCTTTTAATTCTCCCCAGCTCACTCCGTCCCCCAGTATCTCCCCGCTCCATCAGACGTACTCTGTTCCAACAAAAATACAGATTTTTCTGGAAATGTGATTTATTTTCCCTAATTTTGATCTCTCCTTGCATTCTTCAGCTTAAGAAGCAGAACCCGTGAAGAGTTTGGCTGACATCAGTGTTTGTGGAAAGGTTTTCTTTTATCCCCTCTTCCATATTTTTCTCAAAAACAGCCACCTAAATCCAAATAAGATTAAGAGCAAAACCTTTAAAATGGGTTACATTCATTTAGAAACTCGATCCTTTGTAACAACGAAAAGAAGCACAATATTCTTATGTAATAAGTCCTGCTTTATAAATGCATTAATTCTTAAACTATATTGTTTTAATAAACAAGGCTCTAGACATGCCCAAGGGCACCGTTATTCTCGGAAGAGTTTTCCAAGGCTTGTGTTGTTGGATTATTATTCCAGGACTTCCAAGTTCACTGAGCGGAGCTATTTTTTTTTATACTCATGTTGCAGTAAAAACAACAACTTTCAAATACTTTGTCAAGTAGATTGGGAATCAAAATGGAAACTATTTGTGTAGGATGAGAAGTGCTGAAAGCCTCTCGTTTCATGCAATTAGATTTGGAATCTGGGGCCTGGCTCACATTTTTTAAAAAAAAAAAAAAAAACCCCAAGTGTTTTCAGAAGGCTCCATTAATAAGGGGCGGAGGCGCAGGAAATTCGGGCCGTGGCAGCGCCTCACGGGCTAACCCCGCTCTTGGGGATTCGCCGGAGGAGCCACGGCCGCGCCGCAGAGGTGCGAGGGCAGCGTCCCAGGGCGGGCAGGACCCCGGGGCTGGGCACGCGTCTGGCAGGGACGGGTCCCAGGGTGCCCCCAGCCCACCCGGCCCCCTGTGCCCCCGCTGCTCCATCCCCGGCGAGGCTGTTTGCTCGCTGCAGCAAAGGTTCGGGGGCTTGCTGCCAGGGGAGGCTGGCGGCCGGACGCCGAGCGCTGGGCTCCCCCGGAGCTGCCGCAGCCCCGCGCATCCCTCGGGCCGTGCCTCAAGCCCCGCTCCCCCAAATTCAGCCCCGAGCAGGGGACCCTGACTCCCCCGTGCGTGCGCTGCCAGCAGAGGCAACGAGGCTTTAAAGCCGTATCCTGAGACCCCCTCGTTTCCCAAGGGCACTCCCTGAGGGGGGACACCAGCGCCGTGAGCGGCGGCGCGGGCAGAGCGGCGTGGGCAGCGAGCTCCCGGGGGGCTGCGGGGGCCGCCCGTGTCACCCGCCAGCGGGGGGGCACCTCTGCCAGGTCAGCCCGCTGAGGGCGAGCGGCTTAGAGAGGCACCCACCCAAGTGATGATAACAACCAGGTCACTTGCACGTGCCCCCCACACCAGCTTCGTGGCACCGCAGCCCCCCTCTCGGTGCGTGCTGCGGCCAGCCAGTGCCCGGGAACAGCGGCAGCCCGGGGGGCAGGGGGGCAATCCTCCTGGGGGCAGGGGGGCAATGCTCCCGGGGGGCAGAGGGGCAATCCTCCGGGGGGCAGGGGGGCAATGCTCCCGGGGGGCAGGGGGACAATCTTCTTGGGGGACAGAGGGGCAATCTTCTTGGGGGGCAGAGGGGCAATCGTCCCAGGGGGCAGGGGGGCAATCGTCCCAGGGGGCAGAGGGGCAATGCTCCTGGGGAGCAGGGGGGCAATCGTCCTGGGGGGCAGGGGGGCAATCGTCCTGGGGGGCAGGGGGGCAAATCCTCCTGGGGGGCACGCAAGCCCCAGCCCGGGGGAGCCGGGGTCCATTCCCAGGTATCTCCCTCGGCGTCGCGCAGGGAAGCGGGGGGCGCTCAGCCCGCACACTGCGGAAAGCCAGAAAAGGCCTGGAGAGGCTGGCACGGCGGGGCAGCTCGTGCCACCTGCGAAGGAGGCAATGCTCGCGGCGTGGGCACCGCTGGGACGGCGCCGTGTGCGGTTTTGGGGCTCCGCGCTCTCCTCTGAGCGTCCCACCCCCCGCAGGGGGCAGAGCAGGCCCCCCGAGGCAGCCGCGCTCCTCTCCCGCCGTTCTGCCGTCACGGCCCGATGCAAATGAAGGGAAATCTCACCCGTTTGTGCCTCCGTCAAGTATCTTCTGCCTTATTTCCTTGAATTATTAGCTCTCTTTTATTGGGTTTGGCTTGCAGGAGGATGACTATTTCATCCATCAAATCAGGATCTTTTTAACACTAATACTGAATTTATAGAAGTGGTTAAACGAAGTGTTGACAATATGGACAATGTGTTTCTGATTAACGCTGCAATTTCAAGTGAAACTGCCAACTGCCGCCAGTTACTAAAACAGAGCAGCATTTTTCCAGACCCAGTGGGCTGGGGCTCAGCGTCGCAGCACGCGCAGATGTCAGGCACCGCGCGCCCCGCGCTCGCCAAGGACGGACGGCAGCCGGGGCTGCACCCCGGGGGCTTTGCTCTCCCCCCCCCGGCGAGCGCAGCGTGGCTCTTCCCCCTTTATTGCCCTGCCTGGGTGCTGTGGCCGGTGGCATGGCCAGCACCGAAACCTTCCCCAGCCGTTCCCCGGGGAAAGGGGGGTGGGGAAGGGCGCCCTTCCCAGCCCCCTCTGGAGCCCCCTCTCCCCCTGTGGCCGTCGGGGGGGGGGGTTGGCAGCATCGGCCCCGCGCGGCCCGGGCTCTGCGGTGACGCTGCGGCTGCCGGTCCGGTGGTGCTGAGCTGCACCCTCCGGGCACCAGCACCCAGCGCAAGCGTGGGCGGTGGGGGAGCGGGGACGGGACCGAACAGCCGGTCCCTTTATCTTTGAAGGACAGAAAAGCAGGTTAAAATATCCTTTTTTTTTTTTTTTTCCCCTTAATATGTGACACAAGAAAGGAGGAGTTGTACAAAGGAAGTGGAACGGGAACAAAAGGGAGAGGGAGCGAGGGGAGCGCGAGCGGAGCCGAGGCGTCGCGGCGGTGTCGGAGAGGGGCGGCACGGGGAGCATCGCTTCCACCCAAAACGTCCTTTGGGAGCGCTGGCGGGACCGGGAGCTTTGATTCCCTCCTTTCCTCTCCTCGTTAATCGCCTGCGCTCGCAGTGCTGAACTCCCGAAATTCAGCAGCTACTCAAATATCCAGTATTTAGGGCTGGGAAAACCTTGTGGAGTGGGAGGCTTTGGCCTCTCCACGTTGAGAGCCGCAGTTGGAGCTCGGGAGTTTTCCTCTGCTGGTTTTACATCTGCTGGCTCCGCTGCTTGCTCGAGGGGGATTGGGCTCGGGAAACAACGACGGTGCCTTCCCCCCGTGCTCTTCCAAGAGCCGGGTGACCCCAGGCACGCCGAACGCCCAGGCGGTGCGGGGCACGGGGTGACCCCCACGCTGCCCCCGCCGGCACCGCTCGCGGCCTCTCCTTGGCGAGACATCGCGCCCGGGGAACCCGCTCAACATCAGCCTCGGTGGGACCACGCTAACCCGAGCCCCGCTGCTCGTCCCCAGCGGGTGCCAGCCGGGGCGCTCCGCCGGCGCCTCCCCACCAGCACAGATCTCACCGGCGGGGACGGGGCTGTGCTCCTCAGCACCAAACCTCGCCGAAACCAGGCTCGCCCCAAGGTAGCGCCGGCGAAGGGGATGCTCACCAGGCTCGAGATAAAATAAAACCACTTCTAAACCTTCGCTCAGCGCTCGAACCAAAGCCAGGCTGACCCTTGCCTGAGCTCCCTTCTCCTCACCCCCCCGCCCCTTGCAGTCCTCCTCCTCCTCCCCCACCCATCCCAAAATATTCCAGCCCCTGTCTGGCCTTGTTTAAGAGCCAGCTTCAATAGTACCTTTGTTAAGGGCGAAATCTCATTAAATGGGAGGTAAGAGGAAATGAAAAAGTGTAAAATATCCAGATTTATTACCTGTTGTCTTCTGAGCATCTGAAAATCGGGAGCTGGGGGCGAGGGGGGGAGCGGTGCCAAAGCCGGGAGCCTGCGAGCCTTCCCACCGCCCGTCCTGCCTCCCGCTCCGGGGCAGCAGGAAAAAAAATTGGGGTTTGTGCTTTTGGAGATAAAAAAGTGAATTGATCCGAATGCATCGGACTGCCAGCGCCGAGCTGCATTACCCCCCGCACCGGCAGGTTGGGGTGGTTATTCGCTGAACTCGGAAATTTTTCTCGGCTCCAAGGGAAAGGTTTTCCAGGGTAGGCACTGCCCGCTTTTTGTCCTGTTTCAGCGGTGAAGAGAAAAGCAAACGCAGTCACTTAGAGGGCTGGCTTTATTAACGCTGCTGGTAGGGGAGCAGCCTGCGGGGCCGGGGGTGAGAGCGTGAGACCCTCTGCTCTCGGGCACCGCTCCCGGGGGGCCGTCCCCGAGCGGCTCGTTCCCTTTCGGGACAAGGAAAGGATGCCAGGGCGGACAAAAAGGCAGATTGGAGAATGTGTACGACGCGATACAACAGCTCTGCTCTCCCAGCAGCCAGCGCGAGCCTCGTGCGCCCGACGGAGCGCCGCAAGCGTGCCGCCGGCGCGAGGGCTCTGCCTTTGCCCCCCGCTTGGGAAGGAGCCTGTTCTGCCGGGGTGGCCAAACGCTCAAATGCCCCCGGGCCCCGCGGTCTGCTCGCCTGGCACCCTCTGTGCTCTCAGCGAGCGAGCTCACATCTGCGAGCGTTCAGCTCCTACGTCACGCAAACCCCCGGCATCTCACGCTGGGCTGTGAACACTTACTGGTTTAAGGAACTTCTCCGACCATCACGCGAGCGCCCGCGCCGGGGCGGGGGCAGCCGGGGCTGTAGGGCAGCGCTGCCCATCCAGAGCTTCCCCGGCCGGCACCGCTGCCTCCCCCCTCCCACGTTCTGCGGTTGGACATTGGGAAAAACTTCTTCCCCAAAGGGCTGTCAGGCGCTGGAAGGGGCTGCCCAGGGAGGGGGTCGAGTCCCCATCCCTGGGGGGATTTAAAAGGAGGATGGATGAGGTGCTGAGGGACGAGGTGCTTAGGACGGGATGGCATCCAGAGAGAGCTGGACAGGCTGGAGGGGTGAGCCTGTGTGACCCTCATGGGGTTCAACAAGGCCAAGGGCAAGGTCCTGCACCTGGGTCGGGGTAACCCCCAGCATCCATACAGTCTGGGGGAAGAAAGGATGTAGAGCAGCCCTGCCCAGAGGGACCTGGGGGTGCTGGGGGATGAGAAGCTGGCCATGAGCCGGCCATGGGCGCTGGCAGCCCAGAAGCCAACCCTGCCCTGGGCTGCAGCAGGAGAAGCGTGGCCAGCGTGGAGGGAGGGGATTGTGTCCCTCTGCTCTGCTCTGGGGAGACCCCCCCTGGAGCCCTGCGTCCAGCTCTGGAGCCCTCAGCACCAGGAGGACATGGAGCTGTTGGAGCGGGGCCAGAGGAGGGCTACTAAAATGATCCGAGGGGCTACTAAAATGCTGCGAGGGCTGGAGCCCCTCTGCTGTGGGGCCAGGCTGGGAGAGTTGGGGGTGTTCAGCCTGGAGAAGAGGAGGCTGCGGGCAGAGCTGAGTGCGGCCGGTCAGGGCTTCAAGGGGGCCCAGAGGAAAGGGGGGGACAAGCTTTTTAGCAGGGCCAGCTGGGACAGGACAAGGGGGGATGGTTTTAAACTAAACCAGGGTGGGTTTAGACTGGATCTAAGGAAGAAATTCTTTACAGTGAGGGTGGTGAAACCCTGGCAGGGGTTGCCCAGAGAGGGGGTGGGGGCCCCATCCCTGGGACCATCTCCTTGGTAGCACACCCTTCCTTCGCCTGGGGTCGGCAGCCACCCTGGCTGGGTGGTTTAGAGCCGCGAGTAAATCCTCAGCTCGCTCCCGCCTTGGCACTTACGTGCCCGTCAGCTTTGCTGGAGCGGGGACCCCACCCTGGGGCGATGCCCCCCCTCCCCAGCCCCCCTGTTTGCCGTGGGAGCCCTCAGCCGTGCCCCGGTGTGCGGTGCCGGGCGGTGCAGGGGCCGGGGCAGCCGTGGGGAGCGGGTTGGCGTTGCCTGCGCGGGGGCGGCTTTAAATCGGGACCGGAGCGAGGAGCGGCGGGGCTGCGGGTGCCTGCTGATTCTCCCTCCAGCCACTCTGTATTCTAACCCTAATTGTCTGCAGCAACCTGTTATTACCGCGCCTTTAACATGATAGACACAAATAGGACGCACTAATCCACTACTCTTTGGTTTAAGAGTCATTACAAAGTGCTTAATTAAGTAAGCCTCACTTAATCACAAAATGTTTGCATGCTAAACGAGTTCTTGTGAAGCACGACACTTGACATATTCTGTACAAAAATAATTACAAGCGGGAGGCCGGGTACATTGAGCCTCCGAACATTTCATTTCAGGCCTTGCCCATTCATCACCAGGCTGGAATTAAAAGGCTTTCAGCGCCGAGCGGTGCAGAACTCCCACATTCCTGCCGGCTGAGTCACCGCGCTGCGCCGCCGCCGATGCCACCGGAGCGCCGGGGCGGCCGCCACGAGGCCATGGCACGGCCGGCTCCCCCAGCGTGTGCCGGGGCCGCGGCGCGGGCACTGCCGACATCAGCTGGCGTCGGGCGGGCGCGGGGCCGCGGGCGGAGGTTCCCGGGAAAGGGCGGCAGAGCGACCGTGCCGATGGCGGGCACCCGGCCAGCGCCAGGGCCCCCGGGTGGCAGCGCCGTGGCGCCTGGGGACGCGGCTGCCGGAACGGGCGGGGGGGAACTGGGCACCTCCCGAACAGCGAAGCCACCCGGGAGCACCCGCGCCCTCTGCCCCGAGGGACGGCGGCTCTCCCAAACCCTGCGCCCCTCCGCCGCACAAAGGCTGCCTGGACGGGGCTGTGTCGGGGGCAGCACACAGACCTTTGTCGGGCGCGCTGGTGCCCATTAAAATCCCTGTCCCTGCCGGGATAATTGGGACCCTCACCCAAGCCTGCCTTGTGATAGAAACCCTTTCATTAGCGCTCTCTGTGCGCTGTAATGCCCTCGGCGCCCCGCGTGTTTTCTCGCACGCTGCTGCTCAGGCCGGGGTATTCTGAGCTCCGAAACGCACCGCGCAAAGTGCGCCAGAGCAGCCTGCGCTCCTCTTCCTCCCTGGGGTGCCCTCCTCTTTTTAGCCGCGTTTGGGGGGGCCACTGCGGCGTGATACGGGGAGGGAAGGAGCAGGAATGTTCGTGACGCACGTGGGCTCTGCGGGGCACGGGAGCTGCACAGGGCTGGGGCCGGTAGCCGGCCGGTAGCCGGTCCTGCTGCCCTGGCATCCCTGGCCGTGCCGGGACCAAGCTGCCACCGCATCCCGGGGCTGGCCACAGCCGCTGCCCGCCGGGCTGGTGGGGAGAGAGCTGCCAAGGTGGGGCCGTCATTCGTCTTTATCAGGAAAGATGTCTTTGGTGTTTGTCAGGGGAAAACAAGCCGTTTATATTAATTAGGAGGGCATTTGCCACTGGCCCCTTACTGCAGAATCATACCGGGGTTTTGTCGCGTAGGAGAGATGGCACCGCGACTTGTCACGATGGAAAGGCACCTCATTCCCGAGTGGTCTGAAAGGCATCCAGGCTTCGGTGCTCCGTCCGGCGCAGACCAGCCCCCGTCCCTTCCCGGGGAGGGTCTCTGCTCCCCTGCCCCGCTCCCCGCCTCAGGAGAAGGTCCCTTTCCTTCTTCCCTGGCGTCCCCTGGCTTGATGTCAGCGACGGTGTCAAAGCATTTGCTCAGCCCGGGTCCATCTTTAATCGCACTTGCTGTGCCCCGCCATGAAGCCCCGGCGAGGTTCCCGGGTTTTGCAGGACCGTTCCGGCACGTCGGGCCACGCCGAGTCGTGACGGAGGCTGCCTGCGGCGGTGACATTCGCGGTGGGCTCCTGCCTGGGCTGAGCTCTCCTCTCCCCCTCTCGCTGACCCTGTCCAAGGCCATGGTCCTGCCGAGGAGCCGATGTGATCTGCGGCGCCGGGCTCGCCCGTGCACGGGAGCTTACGGGGATGGTGAACACGTGGGTGACAGCCCCCCTAAACTACGGGGCTTTTGGGGGGGAGTTACCGAGCTGTGACGTCCTAGCAGGGCACAGGGGATATCGTGTCCTCGTTTCCTGATGTCACAGCCCTACTCCGACCGAGCTCTGGCTTCATCATCGTCACCGGCGTGTCCTGGAGACTCGGCCCCTGCCCGGTCCCCGGGGCACAGGCTCATGGCTCCAGCCTGTACCTGGGGGTGCCTGGGGGCTGTTTCGCCCCGTTGCCATGGCAATGGCTGCCTCTGCACACCTTGGGCACATGGGACATCCCGCGGGCACCGACAGCCCCGCAGGGCCCAGGGGAGCGGTGGGAGGCCATGGAAAGGAGGGGTGCACGGCTCCTTCCCCACCCCCAGCACCCCGGGGCTTTGCCGGACTGGCCAGATTTTGGCAGAGTTTTGTTTTGGAGGGAAGTGGGAAGAAAATCGGCAACGCTGCCGCATCCTGTGTGACATTTTTGTCTCAAGTAATTTCAATTTTTAATTCTGGAACAGCTTGTATTTCAATATTTTCATTATTTATCACATTACGTTTTGTGTTTTGCATTGTAACTGTTGTCTTCTATATTAATTTTGCATGATGAATTAGTTTGTTTGAAGTCAAAATCAAAATAAAATCCAAGCAATTTTGTCAAAACGGACCCGTTTTAGTTGAGCTGCAGCAACGATTTCCAGCGCGTTCCTCCGCAGACAATTTAAAAATGTTTTTTTTCTGTTCTCCTTCCAAAAAAATTTTTGAAACCTGGAATTTGTGAAGCAGATCCGCCGGGTGACTTTGATTTCCAGCTCAGACGGGTGCTCCTCAGCCCTCCATCAGGAGCGCAGGAGAGGGCTCGGGGGGCAGCGAGGAGGAGGAGGGTGAAAGCATCAGGCTCAGGGCTGGGGCGGCGCGGGGCTGCCCGGGGGAGCCGAGCCCTGGTTAACCTGAGCGAGCCTTGCTCTTGGATGCAGGCACTGACACAGCCCCAGGAAACACATATGGTAAAAATTATTGAGCAGCATTTCCAAACTTGGTCATCTTCTCCCTTCCAGCAGCGCGGTTTGCCGAGGCGCGCGGGGGGAGGCTGCGGGGCCGGGGCGGGCGGTGGGTGCTGCCGCAGCGCGGTGCCACGGGACGGCTGCCTTGGGCGGCCCCGGCGGGTCCGGCTGCGGGGAAGCTGCCCGGTGGGGATGGACGGTCCCGCCTGGGAGGAACTGCAGTTCTCTGCAGACTTGACCTTGAATTACACCAATATGTTGTCCCCAAAAGCGAGGAATGATCGGGTTTTTTCCAAAACCTCAAAGCCTATCGGGTTGCCGTTCTCAAAATAAGATTTTGCGTCTCATGGTGGCACTTATCAGTCGAGTCCCGGTTTGGGGCTTTGCCTCCATTTCTGGAGGGGGGGCTGTGGGGCAGGGGCTCAGCAGCTCGGAACAGAGCACAGCATTTCAGCTCAGCTGGCCCCCAAGCAGCCTTTCCAGCACTTGCTGCCCTGGAGTCCCGCGTGCTTATTTTTGGGTTCGCTCTCCACCACGGAAGTAAAAGCCAGTCCGGGATTTGCCTGGCCTGCCCCGGGACCCGCTGGGTGCCACTTGGGAAGGGGGTGGGGGCGCGCTGGTGCCGGTGCCCTGTCCCCCC
>JADKXX010009519.1:0-27434 GCA_017310255.1 Butorides virescens | reverse complement strand
GGGAGCCGGTGGGCGCGGGGTGCCCGGCTGGGGACAGGCATGGGGTGTGCCACCACCGCGCTGCCAGCACGGCCTCAGCCCCCCCCATGCCCCACGCCTGCGCCGGTGCACGGGTGCTGTGTGCGTTTAATAAAACACAAACTTACATTTCCCTTTTCAAATGGAATTAACATACTTTATTGCCAGCTATAAGAAATATTCCTTAAGGGTAAGAAGTTTATAAAAAATTTAAAGTAACAAAGGCAAACTTATAAAAAATTCATCTTTTAGTAGTGATTGGTCCATAAAAAAAAGAGTGAGTTTAAGTGAGAATACAAAATTCACAGAATTAATTATGTAAACAGGAAAAAAGGCACAACGGCTGAGAACTAAACTAATTAGCAGCAGAGTCGCCCTGCCAATGGCAGCCTGGACCTGCAAGTCGGCTGCTGGAGAATAACCCAGGGTGACAATTGTGTCCTGAAGTTATTTATTAAATAACTCTGCTGCCGCTCAGAGTGCTGGGGACTTCGTTAACCGACCGGTAAGCGCGGGAGGCACAAACTTTTCCCACCCGTGCGCCACACGCGGCAGCGCTGCCCGCGAGCCCTGCGCCGGGGCTGGCTGCGAGGGTGCGCCCAGGTTTGTGGGCTCGGGGCTGCTCGAGGCTGCCAGCTGCCCTGCCAGGGGACAGAGGGGACAGGGGGGATAACGGGGACAGGGGGGACAGCGGGGGTAGTAGGGACAGGGGGGACAGCGGGGACAGCAGGGACAGTGGGGACAGTGGGGACAGCAGGGACAGTGGGGACAGCAGGACGTCCCACACTAGCGCAGGGAGCTTCGTGTGGCCCAGACCTCGCTGCGGTCCAGGCAAAACGCATGCCGGCTCAGACTCCGGCCTCCAGCTCGCTCAGGTTTGATGATTGCCCTGCTAAATTCAGAACAGCCCAACGCGAAGGACGGGGCTGGAATGAGCAAGAGCCTTTCCATTCACAGGCACATCAACCGTGGCATTGAGATGGAAGTCACTCGCTCATTCCAGCCCTGCCTTGCATTATTTTTCACTGTAGGAAAATTTTCAGGAGGAGAAAAGAAACTTAAGGAACACATTTAAAAGTAAAGTTGAATAGAACAGGGCTGTTGGGAATACAAATGCTGCTGAATTTTGTTCTGAGGCTTTCTCCTTGCCGCCCGAGAGGCTCGGCCGCCCCCACCCCAGGGATGGGATGGGGATGGGATGGGGATGGGACGGGGATGGGATGGGGATGGGACGGGGATGGGATGGGGATGGGATGGGGATGGGATGGGGATGGGATGGGGATGGGGATGGGGATGGGATGGGGATGGGGATGGGATGGGGATGGGATGGGGATGGGGATGGGGATGGGATGGGGATGGGATGGGGATGGGATGGGGATGGGATGGGGATGGGATGGGGATGGGGATGGGATGGGGATGGGATGGGGATGGGACAGGGCAGGGACCTGATGGGGATGAGAAGGGGGCTGGACGGGGATGGGACGGGGATGGGACAGGGATGGGACAGGGATGGGACAGGGCAGGGACCAGATGGGGATGGGGACAGGGGCCGTGGGCTGGCCCCGTCTCCCTCCCTGCAGAGCCTCCCGGTGCTGCCACGTAAGAGGCAGAAGCATCGTCTCAGACGGGGAAGGAGCAGCCGCATTTAGAAAGTGCTCGGAGGGAAGCGTTTGAACTTCGCAGGAGCCCCTCGCCCACTCCTTTTTCTCACCCGCTCAGCTTCATGCATTCCTGAAAGCCCCCGCTCCCCGTCCATGGCTATTTTTGCCGGGGTGCTGTAAGGTGGGTGGGCGCGGATCATCTCGCCGTGCCCAGGTGTGCTCCCCCGGGGGCTCGCGCAGGTTTTGCAGCCTGAAGAAACGCCGTTTCCCCATCGCCGTCCCTCGGTGAAATGCCTGGAAGGATTCGCCCTCCCTCCTGCAGCCTCTTCCCTTCCCAGCTCTGCTTTCCCCCCGCCAGGCGATGGAGCAGTTCGAACGGGAGCTGCGGGGGCTGATGGCCCTTCCCCGGCAACGCCGCAGCCACGCAGACACCTGAGCCGGGGGTCCCCCTCCCTGGGTGCCCAACACCCCGGGGCTCACCGCCTATTTGGTGGGGGCAGAAAGGGTCCACAGGGCTCTGCTCAGACAGCGGAAGGGCCGGAGAAGCGCGGGTGCAAATGGCAGGGTCTGGCAGCCCCCGCTGAGACCTCCTGAAGGCGAAGCAGGGACCAGGCGCCGTCGCAGGGCGCTTGCTGGGTGATGCAAAGCTGAAATAATCCCCCCCAGCCCGGTGTGCTGCTGCCAGCCCCCCAGATTTAAACCCCCCTTTCCTCTTCACTGCTGACAAGGGCCAGCACCACGATGCATGCGCGAGTAAAACGCTCCTGGTGCTTGGCACCGCTGCCCCTTCCGCTGGCCGCTCTCTGAAGTGACTTTTAATGAGGATTTTGAGCCGTTCCTTCAGGCAGGAGCCTGCCAGGCCAGCCCACCAGGTAAATTCACCGTGGTAGCTCTCCTAACGAACCTCGCCGGCCGGAGGGGGGACACGTGCGTGCGCTGCTTTGCAGCTGCATTTGCTGGCAAGGCAGGCGGGGGCTCCGAGCCCGGGACCAGCCGCAGACGCGCGGTCCGAGCAGCGAGGGAGCAGGGACAGGGCTGCCATGAATATTTCATGCTGCAAACGCCAGACCTTTTCATGAACGCCGGAGCGGAGGGCTCAGCACTGCCGGTGTTTGTTTCCGTGCGCAGGAACGCCGCGGCGAGCGAGCCTGGGCGGGCTCCGCCTGCCGAAAAAGAAAAGCAGCCAATATTGGAATTGCTTGCACAGAACCGGCGGGACCGGGGCTGCACGGCTGGATGGAGACACGGCAGCGCCGGGCCATTTGTACGGGAGGGCAGGGATCGCTCTGCCAGGAGTTAAATTTCTAGGCTGTTAATAACTCCCTGGATTTCCTCGGGGCTCTAGAAATACGTGACCAAAGAGAAAATGTTCGTTAGGAAGTGGGAGCAGGGAAGGTTGGACTGCCCTTCCCACGAAGCGCTGGCCACCGCCAGTGAAAAGGTCACCGAGAGCGTTTTTGCCGCCCCCGCTCCCTGCGAAGGGACCTGGCTCCTGGCCCTCGGGGCTGGAGGGGACGGGTCCTGCGTGGGACCTGCGGTGGGCGCCAGCACCAGCCCAGCCTGACACAAACCCCCTCCGCTGGCTGGTGTCAAAGCAAGGGCTCCCCTGGGGTCCAGACACCACCCGGGACCCGCTGGGGGCCGGTGGCCTCTCCCTTGGCAGAGGGGGGCAGCAGGGGTGCTGGGGTGCCCTGCAGCGAGCCTGGCTCCGTGTACTGCCCTTGTGCTCCCATCCTGGCAATATCGTCGCGGCACTTCAGAGCTGGAGAGCTCTCAGCTGGGAGGTGCTCCCTGCCGCTGGCACGGGTTCAAGCCGCCTGGTGAACTAAATTGATTTTTTATAGTTGCTCTGGAGCAAGTTTAATGAATCCGTTAGTAGCTGCTCCCTGCTTAAACCTTTCCTCAGCGCTGGAACCGCAGCACGGCGTTTCATAAAACGGAGGAGGCTGCTTAAGCCTTCCCCCTCACCTCCCCGCTGCCGTGATCGGCCGCCTGCCGCACAGCCCCACGGCGTTACCGCGGGCACCCAGCGAAAGCCGTCGGCTGAGCGAGCCGCGCCGAGCCGGGAGAGGAATCAGATGCCAGCTCAGATGGGAACCTTGTGCAAAACACAACATACCGGTGTCCAGGTGCTCCTCATGTCCATCTGCAGCCTTCTGCCTAAGGACAGCGCCAGCTCCAAGCGTTGAATCGCTGGGAGACACGCTCTGCGATCACAAAACTGCCTCAAAGACAACGAGGCTAAAAATTAAAAGCAGTTTTGCTTTTTTTTTTATAGAGGTTTTTTTTTTGTTCTTTGAAGATTTTCCCACATTTCTGTGCAGCAAAAGGTCTGGATAACCGGCTCCCAAACGAAAGCGTAGGCTGAGATTCACATGACTCCGGGACCTGGCGCTTTGAGAAAACAAAGGCTGCTGCTCGCACGTGTTTGCTCCCCGGGGAGGGAGCTGAGTCCACACTCAGGCTCGGGTGGTGCAGCCGAGGGGGCTCCCGCTGCACCCCGGGGGCTTCTGACCCAGCAAGAGGCGTCGGGAGAGGCGGCCCTGGGGCGGGCGCTGCCCGGCACCAAATCCAGCCCAAATCAGCCAGAACCCCCCTCGGCGAGCGGGCTCAGAGCTGCGCCGCTGCCTCACGTCCCGCTGCCGGCGCAGCAGGTCTCTGATCGGCGCCTTCCCCGCAGGACTCCGGGGCAGCGCCGGGCTTTGCCGGGGAGCGATGCGGCTTCCGAGCAGCGCCGTTAACTCTTGACGCACAGCGGCGGCCGGGCTCCATCGGGCACTGGTGCTGTGCCCCTGGGTCCCGGCCCCCCGGGGCTGGAAGGAAGGGAAGGGTTGGGGACGGAGGAGGCAGAGCGGGAGAGGACAAAGCCAGCGGGAGGTTTCCTGGTGGTGCCACCAGCGGGGGCAGAAAGAGGCACAAATCCCAAATGACATCAAACCAATGGGTAGGGAGTTAAAAAATGGGTTTTGTTGGCTTGGGACAAAAGATAATGAATATTGATTAAAGCAATGTAAGTGTCACCAAGCATTAGCAGGAGAGCCCAGAAATCACTTAACCAGCAAACAAAGGATGCCCGCAGAGGCAGCGGTGGCGAGCTCCCCGCCGGGGCCGGCCCTGCCCGCAGGAGACCCCTGCCTCCGGCGCTGCCCGGGGGGATTTGCTGCCGCAGGGACGGGGACTGGGGGCGTCACGTTATGTGTGGGCTCTGACCCTCCCTTGCTGCCGGAGACACGGAGTTTCCCCAGTAAGACCTAGCTCTCACCTACCCGTCTGCCGGGGAACCCTCGTCGGCGCGATGCCGGCACCCGCGGGGAGCGGGGTTTCCCCGTCCCTCACCCTCAAACACAGCAAATAGGGGAGGTGAAACCATGCAGTCCCCCCCGGGGTGAAAAACCCTCGGGGAGGGGTCCGGGCCCAGCCCCGCGGTGCTGCCGGCTGCCCCCGCAGGAGCTGGCGCCGCTACCGAGCGGTGACACCGGCACCGGCCGCCCGGGCTGATGGGACCCCCTGCGCCCATCTGATGGAGCCCCAAACCGCTCGCCTCCCCTGCTGGCGGGGGCTGGATGGAAAGGAATGGCCCCGGGCGCCGGGCCGCGCGTGGCGGGGGGCACAAGCAGCCCCCCCATCCCCACCCCCCCATCCCCACCCCTCCTGCGCCCTCTCCTGCCCTGCCCAGAGGGCGACGGTGCCACCCTGCGCCCGCCCAGCGCCCGTTTGCGTGGTGGCTTTTCTGGCTTTGGAAAGCCATGAGGCGGGGCGCGGGGGGCCGCGGCTCGGAGCACCCTTGTTAATTTGAGCAACTATTTACTTAAGCATCCAGCAGGGTCCCTCGGCATTATGCATGCAGCCACCCGCCTGCTCGCGGGGTTCTAACAGCGGTATCGATCGGCACCACTTCAATAACCTCATTGAGATTCCGGACACCGGCTCAGGGACTCTATCTCGGTGTCTGGTCAATAGCTTATATTTTTAATTTGTCGATAATCAGTCAGGACCTTGGTCTGAGTGCTGCTGAGGTTCTTTGCTCAATGGGGAAGGTGAAATCACTCAAGCAGGGTCATGTTTATGGCCTAAGCTGAACCATGGGAAATGGAGATATCAGTCAGGCTTATGAAAAATAACATGCTATATTATTTTTCATAAACCTGACAAAATCATATTTATTTAAAGACAAAGATAAGGCACCCAGCTGGCAGCGCTCGCTTTCTCTTCTCATCCGAGCGTGCCGTACCCTGGAAAGTGCAAACAGCCCCAAAACGTGCAAGCGTGCACCAACACCCCCGCGTCCTGGCACCCCCCGGTCCCGGGCCGGGTCTCCCCGGGGAGTGCGGGGGGTACAGGTACCGGTACAGCATCACCCGCGCTCGCTGCTGCCTGGGGCCAGGACTGAGAGGGGCTCATTTCGGCAGGCGCAGGTTGTGCTGTGCTCCTGCGTAGGGCACGGACCTGGGGGCCCCCAGCAGCACCGTCACCCTCCCTCCTCCTCCTCCTCCTCCTCCTCACCCCCTCCTTGACTTCAAGCACCAGCTGAAAGGCAGCGCCAGCACCCTGGGCTGTGCCCGTAATTCACCGCAGCAGGGGGCAATAAGGCGTTAGGGCTGGGGTGTAGGTACAGCCCCGGGAGGGGTGCTCTGCTCTCCGTGGGAGATGGTGCTGGTGCTGGTCCTGGTCCTGGTCCTGGTCCTGGTCCTGGTCCTGCTCAGGGCTCTGCAGGACGTTTGAAGCAAAGACGTGTGGCTTTTGGTAGGAGAAGACGGGGCTGTGTTTCCAGGTAAGCGGTGTGCCCCTGTGCCTTTTTCAGCTAACACGTATTTATATATATATAACACGTATTTATATATAACACGTATTTATATATAACACGTATTTTCTGAGAGTGGAGGCTTTGGTAAGACCCAGGTTAACGTCTGAAAGCCTCGGCTTTTGGTGCCTGTATCTATGAGCAGCGTCGCTGAAGGCAGGTTGTTATCAGGGCTGGCTTTGCCATAAAGGTACCTGAGAGTTTTGGGGGGAGGAAAAAAAAGCTCAGAGCTGCGGTTTCATCCCCTGAAGAGGAAAGCTTGCTTTGCTGGGGTTCACGTCTGAGCTCTGCATCCCAGGGCAGTGCGAGACCCCGGGAAGGGTGCGTTTGGGAGGCGTCAGCACAGCTTGTGCAAGGGTAAGGGTGTTGGAAGCCGATCCCAAGTTCACGACGCGGGGTGCTGTGCCTGTGGGGTGCTGTGCCTGTGGGGTGCTGTGCCTGTGGGGTGCTGGGCCTGCGGGGTGCTGGGCCTGCGGGGTGCTGTGCCTGTGGGGTGCTGTGCCTGCAGGGTGCTGTGCCTGCAGGGTGCTGTGCCTGCGGGGTGCTGTGCCTGTGGGGTGCTGTGCCTGTGGGGTGCTGTGCCTGCAGGGTGCTGTGCCTGCGGGGTGCTGTGCCTGTGGGGTGCTGTGCCTGCGGGCTGGCAGCCCCGGTGTCTGGGGACACGGTGCCACTGGTGCCTGCGAGCCCGGGGCTCGGCTGGGGTCTGGGCTCCCCACCAGACCTGCAACCCCCATGCCCGGGCAGAGAGCGGGGCTCCTGGCAACAGCCGTGAAATAAGTTTTGAGGCTCTCGTTACTCGGAGATGCATATTTTCATGCACAATTTGGCTGCAATCGCGCAGATATCATGCGCTCAGTTCGACTTGAAGAGGCAGAAAAAAGGGTAGAATAAACTGTTGGAAACCCCCAAGGCAAGAGGAGCTGACAAGTCAGAAAATGCATGTGCACACCTGGAGAGGCTGGAGCTAAAAAAAAAAAAGAAAAAGGCAGGAAAACCTGGAGCGTTGATCAGGGAGACTTCAATTGCTGTGAGAGCTGCAGAGTACGGGGGGGCAGGGCTGCCAACTGGGGGTCGTTGCCTTGCAGAGGAGGTGTGGAGCCAGCGGGATGTGAAACTCTTCCCATGGCCCCCGAGCAGAGGTGTGGACAGACGGACAGGCTACGTGGGGGGTTTTAGCGGTGCTGGAGGGGGAGCTGGGGCTGTGGACGTGAGAGGAGTTCATGCAGGTGGAGGGGAAGGACCCCGGGGAGGGATTTTGGGGAGACTCTGGCAGCTGCATGATGGACCGGGGGGAAGGGGAGGGATGGCTGCGCTCCTGAACAACCCCAGTGGTTGAAGATGTGCAAAGGGGGCGAGGGGGGGCCGGCCCCCGGAGCGGTACCCGAGTGGGGGCAGCGTGTGCTCCCCGTGCTTCGCAGCGTGCCGCGGGGATGCCTGCGTCCCGGGGGACAAGGAGCTGTGCTGGGAAGGGGGGGCCCTGCCTCTGCTCCCCGCTTCCTCGTGGCCCTGATGTGAGGAAGAGGAGGCACTGCGGGGCTGTGAGCGGGGTGGGGGTGCCCGTGACCCCCCAGCGTGGGGGCGATGCTTTTGGACCGAGCCTCTGCTCCCAGGCTCAGCCCACAGTGCCGGTGCCGAGAGCTCCCTCCGTGCCCCCCGCTGTCCTAGGGCCCTGTCCCCCCTCTGCGAGCGCCTGGCCCTATGTCCCCCCCCCCCCCTGAATCCAGACGTGGGCTCACCAGCTGAGCTGGGGGGGGCGGGGGGGCTGCCGTTCTGCGGCTCTCGTCTCCACCGCGGAGTCCTGCTCCTGTAGCTCACACTTGTCTCCTTCGATTTCCCTGACAGCCAATTCTGGAAAGTTGGAAGGTGTGCCATTATCTAGGACTACATTATGAAAGTGTCACGCGGGTGATGGATGGCAGCGCTCGCAGGCTCCTAAGGAACAGGGAGGAAAGAGTGACATTAGGAAAGATTTTCTTTTTATGGTTTCTTCAATAGGGAGGGTTCTTTGGAGGGTTGTATTTCAAATCAGGCAATCAAACGCTCCTCCCGGCCTCCCAAACTTCGCGAGAAGCTGCTGGAGGAGCGTCCTGGTGGGGTGGCAAGGGGAGAGGACTGCTTTCGGGTCTTGCCTGCCTGCTGCAGCAAGCTCTTGGGCAGCAGCGTCTGCCCTCGTGCCCCCAGCCCCACGGTGCCTCCTGGACCGGCTGCGGAGATGCTGCACCTTGTGCGGGTCCTGCTGGGGTGGGAACCGCTCTGGGCACGGGGGCGGCGAGTTCTGGCCACGCCAGGGACTGGGGAGGAGGAGGAGAGGAGCAGAGGAAGGCCTGGGAGGCGCACGGGAGCTGGTGGCCCCAGTGCTCTGGGCTTCTCCTGAGCATCCTTGGGGGTGCCAAGACATCGCCCGGGCTCGGGGCGGGAGGAGAGGGGACCTGGGCAGGGCAGGGGGTGGGCAGGGGGTGGGCAGGGGGTGGGCAGGGGTGGCTGATGTCGGCCCCGGGAGCTGGCGTGGTCTCTGGGTGCTCCGTGCTGGGTGCTCCGTGCGGTTCCCGGAGGGGTCCCGTCTTTCTCCCGGCCTCCACCCAGCAGAGCGGTGCCCCTGCCCCACGCAGGGCTGCCCCCCCGGCCCCCTGCCCAGCTCCAGCGCCTCCCCGTGCACCACCTCGCGCTCTGCCACGGGAGCAACTAATAAGGTACGCGGGCAAGTCATTTAAAATGATATTTAATACTGCTGGATAAACCCTAAAGACCTATTGACCATGCAATATACTGTGTCAGTGCATTTTACAGGCGAGTACAAAGCAAACATCAATAACCCCACATGTGCTATTACCACACACATCTCGCCATTAAAATAAAGATCCAGCTCGGCAGCTGAAAGCCCTGTTTGTGCTCCTCCCGCCATGGCAAGCCCAGAGCCTCCCTGGGCGCAGGGAAGGGACGGGACTGTCCCCCCCGTGCCCTCCCCAGCGTGTGCCCGGGAGCATTAGATGGGCGATGGGGTGACAGGGCTGGGCAGCAACGTGCACCCCAGGGCTGCGTGTTTGTGCCCACAAAGCGTCGCTGATTTTGTTTAAAAATGGGTGCACTCCGGGCAGACGTGGCCCCCGCAAACCCCTCTGGTGCCGGGCGTTGGGCGGGCTGAGGTCCCCGCTGCGAGGCTGTGGTGCTCTGCAGCTCGCCAGAGCTTTTAGGTGCTTTTTTCCCCGTGTTTTCCAATGCACCAGGATTTCCTGTCGGGATGAAGCAGGTTTTGGCATCCTGTGAGACCAGAGGTGGAAATCGGGAGCGTGCTTTTGGAAGGAGGTGTTTGTTTCTTTTCACATATTTGTACACAAGCAAAACCCACGCCGGATCCGTTCGACAGCTGAAGGCCAGCGGTGGGCTCCGAGATAGAGGAACGTCCCTTGCTCTGAGCCTGGGCTGGCGGGATCAGGGTTGGCCTCCGTAGGGCAGGGGCTTGCGGGGGTCACAGCCCCTGGAGGGCAGGAGCGCGGGAACTTGGTACGGAAATTCAGTAACTCGTCCCTAGGGACGCCTCTGCTTCACACGGGGGTGTACGCCCTGTAGTATCTGTATGTGCTATACACATCCATGGGTACTGCTGCTTGGCAGGCTCTGCCCTAGGCTACGCAGCGTGTGGCTCAGGATGAGCCTTTCTGGCAGGCGCGAGGTACGGAGCAGCAGCGATGACATCAGCGCTGACGTCAGGCTGACCTCAGCGGAGGTCGGGTGGCCACTGGTGCGGGGGGCGCCGCCTCTCCCCAGCTGCGGGGCTGGCGTGGGCTCTTGCCCGAGATCTGCTGGGACCAGGCTGGCGTCTGAGGAGCGGCTCTAACGCAGACCCCTGGTGTCATGGAATCACGGAAACGTGGAATGGTTTGGGTTGGAAAAGCCCTGTAAGCTCCCCCAGCCCAACCGCCCCCCTCCCCTTGCCATCCCCCCCCCCAAACCCTGGCCCTCAGCACCTCATCCATCCTTCTTTTAAATCCCCCCAGGGCTGGGGACTCGACCCCTTCCCTGGGCAGCCCCTTCCAGCCCCTGACAGCCCTTTGGGGAAGGAATTGTTCCCCAGGCCCAACCTCACCCTGCCCCGGCACAACTTGAGGCCGTTGCCCCTCGTCCCATCGCCCCTTCCCTGGGAGCAGAGCCCGACCCCCACCTCGCGGGTCGGTAAAACCAAAAAGCTTCAGCACCAGCTTGGTGGCACCTCTGTTCTCAGAGCCCTAGGAACGCCGGGCTGAGGAGCACGGCGCTAGAAGCCAGCCCAGCCAGGCGGGGGTGTACGTGGGGATGGGCCCCCACTGCCCTTCTCCAGCACCAGCCCCTGCTGCCCGGCAGCAGAGGGCTCTGGGGAAATCCCAGGGAGTCCCCAGGGCGGCTACGGGGGCCGTGTCCAGGGGAGGAGCGGGCACTGGGAGGCTCCTTCCCTCCCTTCCAGAGAGCTGAGAGGCGCCGCGTGGCTGCCCTATTTAATAAGACCAAATACAAGCAGGACCAGCCATTTCAGAAAGTAAAAGCTTTTTTTTTTTTTTTTTTTCCCCCTGTTGCCTTCAGGATATTAATAAAAACAGATTAATAAAATCAAAGGCAGCACAATTAGGGCATCAAGGAAAAAAAAACCTGTTTGCCGTACAATCTTTCCATTTCCACGGCAGTTCTCACACTGAGAAAATCTGCCTGCGATTGCTGATGAAAAGATAGGAAGCCAGGGGATGAAACGCAAGGGAGAGGTGTGGGACCGTGCCCCCCTTCGTGTCCCTCACGCGCGTGCCACTCCTGTGCAGTGATTTTAACGGCGCTGCCCCACGTATTCATGTGGCAACAGCTACAGGATGCTGCTTGCTTAATGAGCTGGGGGTTTTTTAAATAAAGGTGACTGTGGAGGGTTGGGGGGGGGGGGGGGGGCCGCTGGTGGGGACGGTCGCCTGCTCCCAGCCCTGTTCCCCACCGGCCCCAAGGGTGGGCAGGAGCTGATCGCCCGGAGAAGGGTCCCGGGGGGTGCGGGTGCGGGTGCCTCCCCCGTGGCTGCAGCAGGTTCGATGGGCAGGCACGGTGACGGGGCACGGTGACGGGGCTCGGTGACAGGGCACGGTGATGGGGCACGGTGACGGGGCACGGTGATGGGGCACGGTGACGGGGCACGGTGACGGGGCTCGGTGACAGGGCACGGTGATGGGGCACGGTGATGGGGCACGGTGACGGGGCACGGTGACGGGGCATGGTGATGGGGCACAGTGATGGGGCACGGTGACGGGGCTCGGTGACGGGGCACGGTGACGGGGCACGGTGACGGGGCTAAGCCCGTGCTGGTGCCGCTTCCCGCGAGAGTTGGCCTCTGGAGCTCTCCTGCTTCCCCAGCACCGCGTCCCAAGGGAAGCGTTTGCTTTGGCAGTGCCCCTGGGTCGCCCCCCCTCAGCCTGCCCCCCGTCCCTATGGGCTGGGGCCCTGGCGTGTGTTTGGGCTGCAAACCCCAACGCGGCCAGCGTCGCCGGGCTGCTCTGCATGGGTGGTGGGGGGCTGCGGCAGGGGTGATGGGGGCTGCGGTGGGGGTGATGGGGGCTGTGGCAGGGGTGATGGGGGCTGCAGCAGGGGTGATGGGGGGCTGTGGTGGGGGTGATGGGGGCTGCGGCGGGGGTGATGGGGGCTGCAGCAGGGGTGATGGGGGCTGCAGCAGGGGTGATGGGGGGCTGTGGTGGGGGTGATGGGGGCTGCGGCGGGGGTGATGGGGGCTGCAGCAGGGGTGATGGGGGCTGCGGCGGGGGTGATGGGGGGTACTGCTTGGGAGGAAGGCGCATGCCAGCCCTGGGAGCCCTCTCTGTCCGGCACGGCTGATTTGCATGGTGTACGTGCGGCTGGTACAGGGCTGGTGCCATTTGCATAATGAGGCTGTAGGGACTCCCCTCGCCTGCAGAATCCCGGTGTAAATGCAGAGGGAAGGCAATTAGATCGGTGTTTACATTTGCAGGAAGACACCTCCTGATGATTTTCGGGTAGGAAAATTCCTTCTTGGTGGAGCTGCGGGCTGGGTCTGAGCGGTGCCGCTCCCGCTCGGTGCCCGCAGAGACCGGGGGGGGGGGGGGAAGGCAGAGCTGCTTGCTTCAGCAAGGCTAAGACGCTTTCAATCAACAGGTCGCTCAGGTTGCGATTTTGTTTTAAAGGAAAAAAATATTTTTAAAACGCTGGGAAGCCCGAAGCCGGACAAAAGGCAGCCCTGGCCTTGCGAGGATGCTGGCTGGGGCTTGGGGGCTGCGGGGCTGGGCTGGCTGCGGGGGCTCCCCGGGTACCAAGGGCGTGCGGTGGCCGGGCTGGGCACAGCCCCATCACGTATGCGCGCCGCGCACGCAACCCGCCGGCTCCGTCTCGTCTTGAAGCCGTCCATCACCTTCAGAGCTGGGGGAGCTGGAAGGAACGGGCAAGAAGCCTGGGCTGGTTTGGTGCTTGTTGTTGCTTTTTAAAAAAGCAGAAATAAATCCGGATCTCGTTTTGCCGGTGCAAACAGGAGCTGGTCTCGGGGAGCTCATCCGGAGCGCGCTGCTGAACAGGAGGGAGCAGGGCCAGGCCCCCGAGGCCGTAGGATGGAGGAGAAGGTGCCTGGGGCTGGGGGGCTGGGGAGGGCGCCCACGAGGCGGTGGGCAAGGGGCCCTGGAGCGGTGTCCCCTGCTCCGGCAGTCCCGGGGGGAGCGTTCAGCTGCACGCGGATCCCTCCTGTCAAATGCCGGAGCGCTTTGTGGAATGATAGTAATTATTATAGCACTAAAACAAAGCACCAAAAGCTTATTGCTTTGGAGAGATCACTAACTATCTTTGTCTAATTACTTGGCTCCAATTAACATTTTACCACAGACTTCTTCTGCAAGCACTTTTCTCAGAAGGGAAAAAAAAAAAAAAAAAAATCCAGTGTCAACAGCAACGTGAAAATACAGTGGCCTTCAAAATAATCTTTGACATCACGCTGGGAAAAATAAATAAATAAATAAAAATAAAGCCTGGTCCTCCCAGAGCCCTGGAGAGGGGGATGCTGGCACAGCGGGATGAGGGATGGGGCTGGCGGGAGCTGATGGAGCCGGAGGAGCCCTGGGTGCTTGCGATGGGTGAGGATCGGTGGGGGCCTGGCTGGGACCCGCTCTGTCCAGGGCCCCCTTCCACCAGCCCAGCCAGGCTGTCCTGCATTTGTGTTCTGTGGTCTTGCCCTTCGTGAACCCGTGCTGTGGGTTAACCCCAGCCGGCGGCTCAGCCCCCCCAGCCGCTCGCTCACCCCCCCCGGTGGGATGGGGGAAGGAATCGGAAGGGTCGGGCTGGCACTTTAATGGGGAAAGGAAAAGCCGTGCACGCGAGCAAAGCAAGCCCAGGAATCCCTTCCCTGCCTCCCACGGCAGGCGGGGGCTCAGCCATCCCCGGGACAGCCGGGCTCCATCCCGCCTAACGGTGACGTGGGCAGGCAAACGCCATCGCTCCCAGCGTCCCCTCCTTCTCCCCCAGCTCTATGAGCTCAGCATGACGTCATACGGTGGGGGATACCCCGGGGGCAGTTGGGGTCCGCTGTCCTGGCCGTGTCCCCCCCCAGCCCCTCGCTGGTGGGGTGGGTGAGCAGCAGAAACGGCCTTGGCTCTGTGTGAGCCCTGCCCAGCAGGAACCAATCCTTCCCGGGGTGCTCAGCGCTGTTCCCAGCACAAACCCAAACCGCAGCCCCCTACCAGGTGCTGGGGGGGAAATGATCCCCAGCCCAGCCCAACCCAGCATAACCAGCGTGACATCAGCTGGTGCAGCGGAGGAGAACGAGACCTGGTCTGTGGTTGGGAAAATATCAGGAGGGTGAGAAAACTGAAAGATTTCGTAACTATATATAACTAGGAATGTAATAATAAAAATAATGCAGCAGCCGTGTCAGGACAGAGATCAGTGCGTGCTCCAAACCGTCTTCAGCAGAACGATCAAAATCTCTAATTAGGAGCGTGAGCCCGGGATCTTGTCCCGAGGGGGGAGCAAGAAGGGAGCTGGGACGTGGCCCCCGAGGGGGCAGAGCGCTGCCCGGGTGCAGGTTCCCCGTGGGCTTCACCCTGCGTGTCCCTGCCGTCACCCGTGGATGCTTTGCCATGGCAAGGCTGAGCCTGGGGCAGCCTCCCCCGGCCGCTGCGGTGCCACGGGCTGGGGGCTTCTCCTGCCCGGGACGGCCGGGGGGACAAACCCGCTCACTGCTCGGGACGGGTTCCGTCCCCCCACCCCGTCCCCACGCATGGTGACCGCCCCTGGGGACGCTGGTGGGTGCTGGTGCTGAGGCACAGCGTCAGGATTGAGCCTGGAAGCCTCCTGGGTGGAACTGGAGGGCAGAAGGCGCAGGCGTGGGGCGCCGGCGGGTGCTGTACAGATGCAGCACAAAACCTTTCCAAGTCCCGGGCTCCTCCCTGCCAAAGGGCCCGGGAAGGGCCAAGGCATCCCCCTCCGACGCCCAAATTCAGCAGTGCGTGTTGCTGTGCTTCCTAGAGCTTGCGTATTTACATACATCCTATAATTACCATCTGCACAGCCAGAGGCATTTGCTGGAAATGGGTTGATTCCATCTGTTGGTGCAATTTTCTCAGAGGAATTTGCATTGATCACTTTTTTATGCAAAGCTTTTGTGTAGATCATTTTTCCCACCCACCCCCCTTTTTTTTTTTTTAATACAGCTAAATATTTTGGGGAGGGGAGAGGCTCCCCCGCGGCGGTGCCAGCGCCCGTGGATGCTCCCTGCCCTCAGCCTGACCAGCGGCCGCTGTTTTTCCTTCTGCTCTGGCTCAGCACGGACGAGCAAGCGCAGGCTGCCCCGAGGTGGCGTTTCTCAAATATTTATAGTTTTAGTTTATACTTGAGGTGGTAACTCATCCTTAATGTAATGACCTAAAATTAGGAGAAAGAGGGAGTGGTGGTGAGTCAGCCAACTGGCGGCTCTGGGTGGGAGCGCTCAGCCTGGGTACCTGCTCGGACCAGATGGGACTTTCTGCGTATTTTTGGCAGCGGTAACGAACGGGGCAGCATCGTATTGATTAAATGTCGGGGAAATTACCGCAGCCCTCCAGAGCTTCCTTATTTACTGTAACTGTTCCCAGCCTGGGTAAAGCTTACACGGGCAGGAGATGGGGGCGAGCCGGGGGGCACTGGGGCTCAGCACCCTCGTGGTTCGGGTGCTGGGGCAGCCGGAGGGATGCAGGGCCACCCGTCCTCTGGGGAATGTCACCGGCTGGGCTCCATCTGGGCCTCTTGGATCCCTCCCGGTGTCACGGGCTGGGCTGAAAGGCACGGATGCCGAAAGCTGGGCAAACGGGGCCAGGAGTCCCCCGGTGTCGGGGAGCCAGAGGCTGCTCCGGGGGGGGGGGCTCGGCTGGGGGCTGCCGGACCCCCCGTGACAGCCCCACCTCACTGCCTGCCGAGCAGCAGCTCCCAGCAACGGGGAGAAAACTTTAAAAAGCTTTAAGCAAAGAAACCTGGCTGCTGCCGTGCGCTGCGGGTGCTGGTTGATGGAGTTATCCTGAGGATAACCGGGGGGGGTTACCGGGGCTGGCTGGGCTCGGCGAGCTTCTGCCACCCCGAGCTGGGGGGACATAAATAAAGAAATTAAATAAATAAAGCCCCGTTGTGCTGTAAACAGCTATCGGGAACGAGCAGGGAAAATGAAGTGAACTCTTCCAATGCATCACGGAATATCACTGTATTTCATTTACTGTGGCACCAATTAGATGCGAGCCTGTTCTATTAACGGGCACCCTTGCAGATCCATGCTAAATTAACTGCTAGATCTTCGCTACAGCAGTAAAACGATTGATTTCTCCCCTTAATCAGTTTATTTCATTAGTTATACATTTATTTTTACATGCGCTTTGCCAAGGCGCGGCGAAATGACCTATCAAGGTATGTGACATCACCGAGTGATTTGAATATTAACCAAATAGCTATTACCGCCGTGGTAGCGCTTAAAGATCATATGTAAATCAAATGTCAGGGGATAAAATTGCGGCAAGGGCTGTCAGAAAACAATTTAGCAGTGGTTAAAGGGACAGCTCACGGCTGGGAGCACTGGGAACTTCGGACCCGGGTAATCTCGTTGCCGTTGCTTTCCCTCCCGGTTCCACGGGAAAAATGATGACGTTCACCCCATGCTGGACTTTTTTGGGTTTTTTTTTTTGTTCAATTAATTGTGTGGTTCTGAAAGCTCCCCCTTTTGTGCCCAGCGCCTGGTTCTGAAGCAGCAGTTGCAACTGTAAGGGCGAGCTGGGTGCAGAGCGATTTCCATTCCCGACCGAGGAAGCCTCAAGACGTTCAGTATAAGGGGCTGTGATCAGGGAGAGGCAAAAATGGCTCCTCTGGGCCCGTAATGGTGGGAAAGTTATTGCCAAGGAGAAGCGGGAGGAAGACTGAAGCCTGATGATGTTTCTCATCTTGGGCGGGAGCGGGAGCTGCTCCCCCTCTCCTTCCCCTGTTCCGCCCGTGCGGCGAGGTGGGTCCAGGGCGCTTTGGTGCGGGGAAGGTCCCGGTGGGGGTCTGGGTGCCGTGGGGTGCTGCCGCCCTGCGCACCCCTGCGGGCAAACCTGGGGGCTGGGGGTGCCTGCGCCCCGCGGCTGGCCGAGCCCCCTCCCCGCCGGGCTGCCCTGGCAGCGGTGGCTCCTCCGGGGGGATGATGCCTCTCGTGGCAACCCAGGCTCAGAGCTGAGCTCACCCTTGCCCAGCAGAAACGCCCTCGCCTGCCCCAGGAGCCGTCCGTCCCGGTCCATCCTTCCCCCAGGTTTTGGGGCTGGGGGGCTGGTGGGGCACTGGAGCCCCTCAGCGCTGATAAGCCCTGGCAGGGGGGGCTGCAGCCCAGGCTGGGGGGTACCGGCCGTGGGTCAGCGCTGCGCCGGGGCACGGCAGTGGGGGGTGGCACGGTTTGGGCGAAGGGGCCGAGGCTGCCGGGGCAGAGCTGCGGGCGGTGGCACGGCGTGGGTGAGCCCCCCGAGCTTCGCACACCCCTGGAGCAGCCATGAGCAGAGGGGGCGTCCGTGGCCGATAATCCAAGGCAGTGGGGGGAAAAAAACCAGCGGCAGACACCCCGGCGAAACACGGGCAGCGGGCCGCGCTGCGAGTCGTGCCATGAAGCCATCCGGCGAGTGCTGCCTTCCTGGGGTTTCAATCCAGCTCTCGTGTCCCTGGGGCACCATCGCACGAGATCCGTCTGCACAGAGTAAACATTGAAATTATATAATTAGCCCCTCAGAGAAAAGAATTCGAAATTCATGGGAACTTAAAGTTAAGAGGGGAATATTACAGCTCTTCCTCCCCTCCGTATCACCGCTAAGCGTCGAGCGGCGCGGCGGGAGAGGGGAGCGCCGGGGGGGAGGGAGGGGCTGTGCCGGGGGTCCCGCCGAGCCCCTCGGCTGGGGTGCCCCTTCGGAGGGCTGTGGGGGCCAGGCAGGAGCTGGGGCGCAGCGTGGGGTGATCCCCTGCCCCAACATGGGGGGGGGGGGGGGGGGGGGGCGTTTGGCCTGGGTCTGCCGGTGTCTAATCAAAGGGCAGCGTTGGCAATAACCCGGGATTATAAATGGGAATTGTACTCCATCAAAATTGATTCCAGGGTAAATTGAATATTGAGTCGAGTTCCAGCGCCTGGTGAAACCTCTGCCTTCCCCGTCGTTGCCATCCAGCGCTGAAGCAAATCCATCCCCGCGTCACCTGGATATAACGCGCCGCTGTTTGACCTTGGGTTACTACAGTAACCTTAAGTGCACAGTAATATACTTCCAGTCACTGCTCAATGCTCCGGGGAATGTTTTAAGGCCCTTGGCTGGAGTGAATATTTTTATGCAGGCTATAATTTCTTTTAAGACCTTCGCCGGCAGCCAGGCAGCCTTCACAGCGTCCTTCTCCTTCACCACATCAGGAGGGCTGCGGGGTGGGGACCCCATCCAAGGGGACCCCGAGCCGGCGTGGGTGGGGGGGGACAGCGCTCCCAGTTTGGGGGGTGCTGAGCAGAGGGGGGTGCTTAGGGTCGGTCCCCCACCGGGGGCGAGGGGCTGTGACTGGGTCACCCTCCCAGGCGGGCAGCCCCCAGGACCTTCCCATGGCCTCCTCCAGCCAGATGGAGGTGGCCACCAGACCGCTCGTGGTCCTGGAGGTGGCCGCGCTGCCTGGGGCAGGGCTGGGAATAGGCAGGAGAGGAGGAGGAGGAGGAGGAGGAGGAAGGAGAAGACATGCCTGAAAGGCTTTTCTCCTTCTTGGCTTCCCCTGCCTTGCTCCAGGCCGGCGGCAGCAGCCCCCCAGCCCACCTTCTCCCAGGGAAACCTTCCCCACGCTGGCTTTGGCCCCTGCTCCGCCACGTGCCACCGTGTGAAGCCCCGCTCCCACCTCGGAGCCCCTCGTCCTCGCTGCTGCTGGGGGGCTCGTCTGCCGCCCCGGTGGGCTGGGGGACGCCGGCGTGGCCAGCCACTGCCCTGCCCGTGGGGCCATCCAGGGCTGGAGGCACCCCCGCGGGGAGGAGGAGGAGGAGGGTTTGGGGTGCATCCCCTGCTTTCCCTGCTGGGCAGCCTGGCTGCCCCGTCCCGGGCTGGGCGAGCATCGTCCCTGCTCCCTGCCCTGCTCTGCCGCCCCAGAGCCTCACCTGAGCAGAGATTATGCTAAATTGGGTTAAGCTGGACAAACGCTCACTAGAGACACGGAGAAGAAACCCCCAAACTGATTTTCATCTGTGGATCAGGCAAAATTTGATTCACAGTTCAATTCTCCAAAGGGGAAAATTTGCACAGAATCCCTGCTTAGATTTTATTTTAAGCAAATCCTATAAAAATCCATCTGAAGGAGACAGTAACTCCATCTTTCCGATCCTGCACACTGTATCCAGGAACATGTGTTCTGCTTTTATATAATAAAAAAATGTAGAGTTTCCTCGTGTTGCCATATGTTTTTGCATTTATCTGTGCACTTGCTATAACCCTATCTGCTGTGTGTGCCTACAGTGCTATCTGTGTCAGCATTGAAATGCATCAAGCGAGTATCATTCATGCAAAAAATGAGCCTAAAATCTCCCCGAAGAGTGGAATATAATAGAATACAATCGTATCATTTAAAAAACTTCGCATCATATTACACAGTCAAAAAAGATAATCTATGCTACGACGGAGGAAGCGAATGAAATATTGCGTTAACTCTTTAGCTGTCCTCGCTGCGGCGAAGCTCACCGGCCCCCACGGCGTGCGGCTCGGCCGGCGCCGGCCATGGGACGCGTTCCCTGCCCGTCACCCACAGCCCTGTGCTCCCGGTTTTCCCTTGCAGGACCCATCCCCGGGCTCCTGTTTTGGCTGGAAAACCCGTGGGGTTGGGGGAAGCGCAGCTCCACAGACCCCCGTGTCTGCGGGAGGGGCTGCCCCCCCTGCTCGTGGGCACCCAACAGGCACCTCGGCCCCCGCGGCCGACCCACCCCTGCCACCACCTCGCTTGCGGCTGGCAGAAAAAGGAATATTCTTTTTCTCTCTTTGAATAGTATCTGTTCCCAAATCATGTATAAAACATTTGCAGAAACCACTTACTCCTCATGTATTTTTTATGAGTCCGATCCGAAGTTAAAATATATAAACATAAAAATATCAAGAAGTACTTTAGGAAAAAAAAAAGTTATTTCATAAAATATCAGGAGACCAATTTAAAACCTTGCCGAAGCTCCTGCCCGCCTGTGCGGCCCTGCCTAATGGCGAGGTGTTCGGCGGGCTGCTCCCACCAGCGGGGACCGTGCCCATCATTTATCCAGCCCCTGCCTCTGGCAGGCTCAGGCTGTCACACTTGAGAGATAAACCTTATAATTTTATTTAATCCAGGGGATAATCTTTTCATAATGTGCCAGGACAAAGATGGGAAGTTTTATTTCCCGCAGACCAGATTAAGACAGTTGTGCTCTGGTGGGCAGGAGAGCCAAGGCGTCTGCAGACACCCGGCCAGCATCCTCCAGCCGAGGCGTTCGCCAGAGCATCCCCGGGGGGGCGGGGGGGCGGGGGGCAGAGCCAGGCCCTGCCGGGCTCCCAGCTGGTTCCGAACCCTGCTAACAAGGAAGAATTTACCGGCAGTCCTGGCTCTGAGGGGTTTTTTTTGCCTTTTCAAGGACATCCATCCTTGAAGCCTCCTCTCGCCATGGATCATTTCAGCCGCCCATGGAGCCGCACTGGGTGCTGCTCGCTGCCCCGTGGGGCTGGGTGCTCTGTGGGGCTGGTTGCCCTGTAGGGCTGGTTGCCCTATGGGGCTGGTTGCCCTGTGGGGCTGGCCATCACTGCCCCAAGGGCGCTCCGAGCCCCAGCCGGGGGTGGCCGGCCTCAAGGAATAGCCTGACCATGGGTGCCTTCCTCTGGTTCGTGCCTGTTCTGGGGGGGGGGAGGCTGCTCAGACCCCTGTCCCCAAGCCATTGGGATGCTCCCAGGGAAAGCCTCTCCTTTGTCCCCAGACCCCTGTCCCCACCACATCTGCCTCCGGCTGAGCTGCTGATGCCCCCAGGGCTGGGTGAGCTGGGTTGCCCCAAAATCCAGCCCCGTGCAGCTCACGCCGCTCTTATTCCTCCTCGACCACCTTAATGCCTCAGACCACCTCCCTAAACGCTGCCGGCTGCTCTCGGTCAGGGCTGCCTCTTGCCATGAATTCCTGGGGAAAAGTTGATGGTTATTTTTTTCCTTTTCCCTCTCTGGTCCTGAGAAGTTGGGGAGTGAATTGGGAGGAATTGCCGTCCACAGCAGTCACCGTGTTCCGTTTGCTGAGTGCTTTCTGCTTGCGTGTTTCTTGCAAAATCCAAGAAATCTCTTGGATTTCGATTTTTCCCTTTCTCCTGTTTAATTGGGGGGAAAAAAGAAAAGGAGGGGAAAAAAAGGGGGGGGGGGAAGGAAACAAGCCCCAGCATCCCCGGGCTTTGCATTGAAGTCCCGGTCAGACGCCGGCTGCGGGTCCGAGGGGCAGCTGAGGACCGCGCTGACCGCTCTGCGCCGCGAGGCCGTATTGAAACACGGTTGAGCAAAAATCACCGCCAGGGAAATGCAAAAGGCCTTTCCCTTCCCCGTGCCCTCCCTCCCGGACCCGTCGGAGCCTTCCTCGGGAGAGCAGCATGCGATTGCCTTGTTAGGGCAGTTTTACTGGGAACCCCTAAGACAAAACCTTGCTTGGGTAGGTAAAAACTGCTCCTTTTGTTAATTTTGCCTTTAAGCATTATTAGTTAAATATTGTTTCTTTAAAAATGTATTTAATTTAAACTAAAATGCTGGAAATTTCCTTTCGAGAGTACTTTTTTTCAGGCACATGAATATTAATGCCTTTCTCAGAGAGATCTACTTGAAAAAAACAAGAATAAATTAAATACCTACAGATTTTTCTAATTCCTCTTTTTGGTGACATGCCGTCATTACATCAAATTACTGAGATGTGCTCCCATTTTTTTGTGTGTGTGAAAATTATGGAATATAAAGTATATGTAAATGCAGCAAAAGGCTGTGAAGAAAGAACAGGGACAGGAGAAGCATTAGGTATTCAGCCAGCATCGTTGTGAGCCAATTAATCAAGCAGTGGCGAGGAAAGATGCAGAAACGATGAGTTCGCCCTTCATGTTGATGAGGCCGGTCCAGGGCAAATGCTGCTGCACCTGAGCTCATAGTTAGGCATGCAGAAAGGAATCATGGGAATATCTTCACGCCTTTGTCTTTCTCGTGAAGGATGGAAAATGTCAAGCTGTTGTTTGGCTGCATGTGGGAGACTCGCTGAGAATTCACAGTCTGGCGAAGCAGGGTTTAACTCTTTGTGGACGGGCTCTCCCGGCACATCTGCACCCAGCGCCGCAGCCGCCGCCCGCGGACCCCAGCCCCGCCGCGGGGCCGGGGTTTTGGCGAGGGAAGGGGCCCTGTGGGCTGGCTGCAGCCGGGATTTTTTGTCGTCCGCCTCCCCCCGCCAGCTGCGCCCCAGGCACGGGGTGCAGAGGGAAGAGGCGTCGCACCCCCAGCCGCCCCTTTGCCCCCCAGAGCCGTTCCACCCGCTGACCCCTGTCCGTCCCCGCCGCCCCGGCACCGGCCGCTCCTTCCCGCTGGATCAGCGGCTGCAGGACAGGACCGAGGGCCCCGCCAGCCTTTCCCATGTTGTGTTTTTTTTTCCCCTTCCCCTTGCTGTGGACATGTGTATTATTTCCAACCTTGCCAAAAATCGTAGCCATAAAGGCGTGAGGCCATCAGCTGTCTGCTTGTCCCCATCCCTGGGGGGATTTAAAAGCAGGATGGATGAGGTGCTGAGGGACAGGGTTTGGGGGTGGGATGGCAGGGGTAGGTTAACGGTTGGACTCGATGATCTTAAAGGGCTTTTCCAACTGAGGTCATTCTATGATTCTATGCAGGGGGGCACTGGCCGAGGCCCCCGACCCCTCCCCGTCACGCTCAGACATGCCTTTCGCCGCTCCGTTGGTTTTCCTTCGGGATGGCTGGCTGGGTACGCAGCCCGGCAGAGGCGATGGGTGGGTGCTGAGCTCTGGCTGGCGGCGGTGGCAGGAGGACCCCGTGCCCGGGGGTCTGCCCACGGGGGCCGCACGCCAAGCCCGGGGGGCGCTCGGGAGGCGGGGGCTGCCCCAGGAGCCTGGCCGTGGCACACACGCAGCACCGCGCCGAGCGGTCCAAGCACGCGGAGCTGCCGAAGCCGTGCCCAGCGTTCCCCTGGCAAGGAGCAGCGCTTGGCACCCAGCGGAGGAGGCACCGGGGGGGTGCAAACGGGAAGACAGGGGTTGTGCAGACTTTGGCCCACCCCCTCGCTCGGGCAAAGCGTTAGGAACCTCTGAGCCTTCTCCTTTCCCCCCCCCCCGTGGACTTTATCCCGGCGTCCGTGTTCCCAGCCCTGGCACGGCCCTTGAGCCGCCCGTTGTGGTTGCTGAGCCGGTGAGAGCGGCTGCATCCCGCCCACCCCATGGGATGCACTTCCCTCTGTGAATCCCTGCAAATCGCTCGCTTTTCCTTCAGCGTCACGATATTGCTGGCCTGGTTTCAACTTCTGAGCTGGAATAACTCCTAGCTCCTTTCTTCCTACCACACCAGTCATTCCCCAATTACGCTGAACTCCAGGGGCTGCGCTTTGCTCCCGGATCCAGCGGATAAATTCCCGTTTCTCTCAAGTAATTGCTAGCATTTTTCAGGACCTTTGCCATTCTGATTCTGCCCCCTGACGCATTCAAAGATTGCAAATTTGACAATTACATTTTTTCCATCGTTTAGGCCAGTAACACTGAACGGCCCTGGATGTCAGAGAGACCGCTCCACAGTTTTTCACTCCAACAGCAAACATCGGCGACTCGTCCCTGGCTGCAGTTTTTCAACTGGTTTTACACTCACCAAATAGTATTTTCATCTCGACTGTGATTCCTCAGCTTGCTTGTGAGAATGTCATATAAGACGGTGTCAAAAATCTTATTAAAGTCAAGATATGACATTTACTGCTTCTTTTCTATCCAGAAGGCCTATTACCCTGTCGCAGATGAAAATTAGATCGGTTTGCCACGATTTGTTCTTGACAAACCCATGTTGGCTGCTACTCACCCTGTTATCTTCCTGGTGCTTATAAATAGTTTGTTTGATCATTTGTTCCAATATTTTTCTGGGAACTGAAGTTGAACTGACTTAAACGGATGATAATTTCCCAACCTCTCCTTCCCCTTTGCAGAGCAGGCTCTGCCTTTGCTCATCTGCATCGCCCGGGGCCTCCCTGGGCTCGGGGACCACCAGGACCCACGCCGAGGTTTCCTGCTCCGCATTTCGGTGCCCTGGCATTCACCGTGCCGGCGGCCCGATCACAGCCGGCCGTTTTTTAGTTATGTAGAAGAGGGTTTACAGCTCCCACCTTTCCCGCACTGCCCCTCCGCTCCTGGCTTGGTGTGGTGGGAGAGGATCTGCCTGGTCCTGCCCGCCCCGGGCTGGTGCCTCAGTTTCCCCACCTCGCCCCGCCTGCCAGGGCTGCGCCCGACCCCTGCTCAGCTGAGCAGCCGCCAGCCAAAGCTCCCCCGGGGTTTTCCAGGGAGGGGCACGGGCTGCAATCACAGCCACCTCCAGGCAGCCTGGCGTGGAAATGACCGCCCAGCCCCGCACCCCGCTCGCCCGCCTGCCCCTCCCGGGGGGCTCCTGGCCTCCGGCTCCTGCCCCTTTGCTACGAAGCTGGGGCACTGCCCCGGCAAGCACGGGGCGGGCGAGGAGCTCGGGGGGGGCGGGCGGACCTTGGGAGGATGCTCCCTTCGGATCCTCGACGGCTCCCGCGCTGCTGCGTTCAAATGGGAGCGAGAGGGGATGGATGCCGGAGCGTAACCTGGTGGGGGAACGCGGGGTCTGTTGCCGGAGGCTTCTCATTATACAGAGGAGCATTTCCTTGTTTTTAATTAAATATAAAGACTATCTTGCAGTTATAATTAGTACCAGGTGGCTAAGGATTAAAGGGGCAGCATCAAAGGCTTGCCTGGGAGAGGCAAAGGCCAGGTTTGCCGCCTCCATCATAAATCACCCGGAATCTCCCTTCTCCTGAAACTCCCCATTGCACGAGGCCGCCTTCCAACGCCGCCTGCGCTCCCGTCGGAAATTCTGACCCTTACAAAATCTCCCTTCGTATTTTAAAGCAAGCGGAGCAGAAGAACGGTGGTTAATAAACACCAACCCGCCGGGATCAAAACTTTCTGTGGAAGGGTGGGAGACACTCGGCCCTTCCCGGGGGTCAGCGCATCCCCTCCTGGGGCTCAGCACATCCCTTCCCCGGGCTCTGCAGGACGCCCAGCACCACACTCGGCTCTCGGAGGCATCGGTGCCTTCGGGCCCTCCCAGCCACCTCCTGTGGGTGCTGGCCCCCACGGCGATGCCCGGCCAGGCAGGGATGCAGGCAGCGACCAGCAAAAGCGACGGCAGGCGCCTGCGGTGCCTCCGGGGTGGGCGATGCGGCCGGGGGGGGAGGCAGCCTGGTTCCTCTCCCCGTCCCAGGCTGCTCTTTCACTCTGTCTTTAATTTTATTTAACATCTCATTTGGTTTGCTCTGCTCAGACCCTGCGCAGCCCATCAGCGCCGCGGAGGGAGCTGACAAATCCGTTCCCCCCCCCATGATGGATCGCGCTGCCTCCTCCCCGCGGGGGCCGGCTGCCGAACGCCCCCCCCCCTGCCCGCCAGCCCCTGCCTGCTCCCCATACCCAGCCACGAGACCCCGGGGGACCCCGATGTGGGCGGCGTGCCCGCACCCCACGCTGCGCCGGCGCGGGGAGGGCTCTGTGTTATTTACACCGTGGGCTCCCGTCCCCAGGGAGAGCCAGGCAAACACACAATAAGCTTTGACACAAATAGCGTGTATAAAATATCGCTCCCCTGGGACCGCCTTGCCTACACTCCTCGGGATGCTACTAGTTGCAATAAAATGGAGCTGCTCCTCTGCTCCTCGCCACGACCGCTGCCGGTGGCTGCTCCCTGGCAGAGCGAGGGCTCGCCGGCTGAGCTCACCGGGAAGGGAGCCGCCGCTGCCCCCCCCCGCCTTGCACGGGCAGCCTCATGAACCCCCCCGCGATTCCGCAAGGCCTTTCGGTGCCTACAGAGCAGCCCTGAGACCGGGCTGCGACGGCGAGATGGAAGCGTTAGCTCTGCTCCGCGGGTAGCGTCCCCTGCACGTCGGGAAGCTCCCGCAAAGGGCGGCTCTGTCGTCACCAACCCGCAGCCGCGGGGCCGCATCCTGCTTTGCTGCACCCCCCTTGCAGCCTCAGACCCGGGCGAGGATCAGCCGCTGGCCACCTTACCCGCTTTCGGTAGCCAACCCTGGCAGAGGCAAAGCAAAAACCGCCCGCGGGCCCGGAGGGTGCCAGGCAAACGGGTGCCCCGTCACCGGGCGCCACCCGTGCTGCGGCTGCAGCATAATTCATTTCACAACATACGAGAAAAGTTGAGTTATTGGGACATGTGACATTTATTTAGTTACATCTCTCCTGTGGGAGGTTTCCGGGGCCATTAATGTAGTGTATTTGCATGGCTAGTTTACATGCCTTTGCTTGTTATTGCTGTCTATATTCCATGCACCTCACACTCAATTTCAATTCAAAGTTTGGCAGTTGAGGTGTCACGACTAAAAAATGGAATGGCCTCCCTCGGAAATGAAATAATTTTGTTGTTCAGTTCCGAGCGATTTTGTAATTTCATGCTTGTGTATGATAATTTTATGCTGTCCTGCTCCACGTAACTCAGCTCTGCCAAGCCCTGACAGGTGATAAATACAATCCTTTCCGCCCGGCGTGCGACAGGCCGGGATGAGGAGAAGGGGGGAAAAAAAGGAAAAAAAAAAGAAAGTGGTGATTTCACATCTGAGGTCCTGGCGCAGCCGGAGCCGCCGCAGCCCCGTTCCTTCATCATTTCACGCCTGGATTCCGGCAAGCGCGCCCCCTCGGCGGCGGCGGAGGGACCCGAGGGTCAAGGGAAGTGTCCTGGGAATGGGAAGGTGCTGGAGAGGCGCCAGGCAGCGCTGCGTACGGAGGGAGGGAGTTCGGGCTTTGGCGTGCGCCCGTGCGCCGGCACCGGGACGCGGCGCGTGATTTAGAGCCCAGGCTCTCTCTAATGGGGTTCAATAGAACCGTAACCTTTTGGAGAAATTATTTTTACAAATCTGTTAAACATTTGAAAGACAGCAATTTCCAATAAAAGAATATGAGTCCTTAACATTTATCACCAGGCTCCGGGTTTTATAACTGTTACTTCATATTGTTCTTGTAAAAAATATTTCTCCTCCCGAGAGCAGATGAGTCAAAAGACTATTAAGGAAATGCCAGAGGTACAAGGGGGATATAATGGGTGCCAATAAAATGAAAGCAGAAGCAAACCATTTAAATTAAATTCAAGTGGTGATGAGAATCATCATTCCAGCTGCAAACCTGGGAAGCTGAACGCTGCTTGGTGGCTCTGCAGCCCCGCGGAGCCGCAGCAAGCACCGAGCCCGGCGACAGCGGGATGGGACGCGGCGTGCGGGATGCGGCGTGCGGGATGCGGCGTGCGGGATGCGGCGTGCGGGATGCG